>JADRCD010070847.1:0-14308 GCA_019843815.1 Montemys delectorum | reverse complement strand
GTGTGTGTGTGTGTGTGTGTGTGTGTGTGTGTGTACATGTCTCTGTGGGGGGTGGATAGGGCTCTAGAGGAGGAAAAGGGAGAGAAGAAGGTTAAATAAAACTAAGGATATCTGAAAAAGATATCAAGAATCATAAAGTTCATTTTTTTAATATTTGTGCTCATGCACATTCGCACATGCATACACACACACACATACATTATAAAGTTATGCCATTTGAGTTAACAGTGCTTCCACCCACAAAGTCATACAATAACAAAATCTCCAATACAAAATATGGGAAACCTCTTCTCAAGTTCTTGGTAATGGAATCTATGTGACACACAATCTATCACCACCACCACCACCCCAAAAAGATAAAGGCTGATGCACGGTCCTTGCCTTTCATAAATTAGGAGTAAAACCTCTTTGCTGACAATACCACAGTTTGGACAATGGACTTAGAGGCCTACAACTGGAACTGGCCCTAAAATCTCCTCCCTGAGGACTAACTCTTACAGTCTTGAAATTTCCTACCAAATTGCCGTGGTAGGAAAATCAATCAATAGTCCTACCCAGACAAAATTCTTAGGAACCACAACTATGACTAGAACAGAAGATATTCTGAATGGTGTGGTTGTGGTATTTATACCCTGAGTATAGCCAACCGCCATCTAATTGGACTTCAGGTGTGCTCAAAAGGAAGGAATTCAAGCTTGAACACGATAAAACTAAGCTACCACTTGTGGCTGGTGAGACAAAGGACCCCAGAGGAAACCTATTACTGCCACTTTCCTAAGCCAGTATAATTTCTACTTTCCTTCTGAATATTTATTCTTAGGCCCACAGATAAACGTGGTCCTAATCTCTCATAAAAGAAGCTTTTTGTAACAGACGATACCCTTTAGGGAAAGACACAGCTGGTCAAAGTACGAAGAACTACTGACCACGTTGTGCCCATCACCAACTGATACATCACAAGAAGGGTGAGGGAACATTGAAGAAGATGGATGGAAAGATTCTCAGAGCCAGAAGGCCAGGGCATCTGCTGCCAGATGTGACTTACATGTCTAACAGAGATGCTCTACCCAGAAAATCTCAACAATATAGTTACCTAAGACCTAAAAATGACAGTAACTGCTGACACGTTTCTGTGCATGAGGGAACTCTTGAAAGGCTTCAACCCCAGATGAAGTGCTACAGGCAGCTAATGGCTGCTAGGAGATGGAAAAGGTAGTTTGCTTCAGGAAGAAGCCACAGATAGGTGAACTAAATCCATTGAACACAAACCATAAACACAACCATGTGAGTAATACTAACTGAACTTGATCAGTTATATTTATAAATTTATAAATGACCTAAAGAATGTCATGAGAAACAAAAGAAAAGGCTGGACTTTCATATTCCTCATCATAGCAACTGTGACTTATCAAATCAAGAAACAACAACATTTACAAACAAAACACAAGGAAAAATCTGGTTTACAATCAAAAGGCATTTTAATCTACTGAAAATTGATGGTTCAGACAGCAATAGATCCTCTTCTGAAAATCTGAAGAGCAACCAAAAGGTAAAAACCTTGTGACTTGGCAGATAGAGGGAGGGCTCCACATTGAGAGTGTTACTATTCTTCCTCAGGACCTGAGTTCACTTCCCACCCTTCATAGCTTGTGGTTCACCACCCCCTTTAACTCCACCTTCAGCTGCAGAGGAAAGGCTCTGTTGCTATCCTCTGATCTCCATGTGCACACATACACACGGCATGCACTCCCACAAACATGCATACGCATAAAAAGCGATAACTGTTTTTTAATAGAAAGACAAACAGTAACTGTTAAAAGGAAACCCCAACTTTAGTAATGAAGGTTGTTTACTACAAAATGTAAATTTGAGCTGTCGATCAGGTTAAAACACTAAAAACCCCTCTGCCTTTCTAATAACATGCCAATCAATGTTTATTTCATCATTCTTACAGCTGATATTGTCTTTCCATAAAGTGAAGTAGGCTGAAAATGTACTTAGGGACATGGCTGTAAGACATAAGAAGGTTTATCAAAGAGTTAAAAAGAGAGAGAGAGAGAGAGAGAGAGAGAGAGAGAGAGAGAGAGAGAGAAATTGAATGAGTTAGGATAAAAAGCTAGAGATGATTGTAGGTAGGAAGTCAGGAAAGTTGGATAGACAACGTTAATTCAGAATGAGATCCCTGGTGCTTGGTGGGAACTAGACACATGCTTACTTCCTACACTAAGCCAAAGTAGAAGAGTAGATAGGATGGTGATTTCTTTGCTGACTTGGTTAGGGCTACTATTGCTGCAGTTAAATTCTGTGGGTTCCCCATACCCATAGACCATTGCAGCAGATCTTCTCAAGGTCTCAGGATTCGGATAGGGCTAAGGAGCTGCACTTGGGCTGTTGTGAATACCGAGGGTATTAAAAATCCAGGAGAGCATGTTGGAGGACAGCTTGTTTATTGAACTAGAGGGACTAGATTATATGGATCTAGTCAGAGGGAGGTGTTTTAGTTAGGACTTTACTGCTGTGAACAGACACCAAGACCAAGGCAAGTCTTATAAAAGACAACATTTAATTGAGACTGGCTTACAAGTTCAGAGGTTCGGTCCATTACCATCAAGGTGGGAGCATGGTATAGAATCCAGACAGGCATGGTACAGGAGGAGCTGATAATTCTATATCTCCATCTGAAGGCTGCTAGCAGAATACTGGCTTCCAGGCAGCTAGCATGAGGGTCTTAAGCCCATGCCCACAGTGACACACCTACTCCAAAAAGGACACACCTCCTAATAGTGTCACTCCCTGGGCCAAGCATATACAAACCATCACAGAAAGGACAAAGAAACGGAAGAAGTGTTGTAGCTGAAGCAGGGACTTCCCTGTCAACTAGAGTAGCAGATTGCTGGTCACAGGATTTCTGAGAAGCCACTTCTCTGGCTGGGAAACAGCAGCCATCTCTTCTGGACTGCTGCAGTACCCCTGGGCTCTGAGCACACTTGAGCCACATGGGCCTGGCCAGAGTCCTGCGGGGCTGAGGGTGAGCCAGCCAGGAGGACGGAGGCTCGAATCTCGAATGCTGACTCTAGAATGCTAACTCTAGAATGCTGAATGCTAGACTGCTCAATCTCTTGAATCTCGACTGGTGCTGCACCCCTCGGGGCGGGGTGGCTGGGGACTGTGTGAATCTAAGTCTTAGTCCACCCAAGTTTTAGTTCTAGTCAGAGTGCTCAATGCAGGCTCCACACTGTCTCTCACAGCACACTCGGCTAAAGGCCCCGCCCATCCTAAATAAAACCGCCTACTATGCTAATCTTTTGGGTTAGTAATTCCTAGGAGTGGTTCAGCTGCAGTCCTTGACTGAGAATGAGGATTCTACTTGACCTTGCCCTGGGATAAGTCTCCCATTCTGTGAGCTTCAATGCCATATTTCCTTCCTTATTTCCCTAACAAAGCCAGAGGCAATTAGTCTGGGTGGGTAAATTCCAAGCCTGGGTTTGGCTAAGATGTTGGAACATTGGTAAAGGTCAGAGAGCCTTGTCAGATTTTTTCTCTAGCTGTTATATGTTGGTGGGCATCTAGCACAAGAGTACGAGGACATATCTGGGCTACCTCTGAGTTAGGGGGTGCCAGGCAACAATTCGAGTGCAGGAGACTCGCTTTCTTTAAGCTTACGCCTCAGATACTGCGGTCACGAAAGGTCTGCATGGCAAGAGGCTATTGGTAAAGCCTAGTTACAGCAGTGTTTTGGGAATCCAGTACCATGCAATGACCACCAAGAACAGCAGCAGCAGTGGAGTACAGGCATCTGGAGCCCAAAAGACAAGATCTGTGCTACAAAGGGCAGAGCTGGAGAAGTGACCAAAGCCCTTAGAGGAGCCCAGAAGATCGTGAGTTGGATCCCAAACATTAGTTTTGCTTTTGATTGTGACTGTGCCCTGATATTTTTCCCTCTTGAAGGAAGAATGTATTTTAATGAAGCCCACAGTTAAGAGACTTTGAATTTTAAAAGATATTGGACATTTTAAATTGATTGAACTTTTAATATGTAAAGACTGTGGGACTTTAGATCTTGGGGATGAATAAGAACATAAAGGTTGAGGCTTAATAGTGATGTGTTTGTGTGTCAAGTTGACAAGGGGTCAATTGTACTGGCTGGTTTTGTGTGTCAACTTGACACAGGCTGGAGTTATCACAGAGAAGGGAGCTTCAGTTGAGGAAGTACCTTCATGAGATCCAGCTGTGGGGCATTTTCTCAATTAGTGATCAAGGGGGTAGGGCCCCTTGTGGGTGGTGCCATCCCTGGGCTGGAAGTCTTGGGTTCTATAAGAGAGCAGGCTGAGCAAGCCAGGAGAAGCAAGCCAGTAAGGAACATCCCTCCATGGCCTCTGCATCAGCTCCTGCTTCTTGACCTGCTTGAGTTCCAGTTCTGACTTCCTTTGTGATCAACAGCCATGTGGAAGTAAGCCAAATAAACCCTTTCCTCCCCAACTCACTTCATGGTCATGATGTTTGTGCAGGAATAGAAATCCTGACTAAGACATATGATGAGCTGCAGTCTACACTTTCTTTAAATTAATTTATTTTTTTACACTCCATATTCCATTCTCTGCCCCCTCCATCCACCCTCAGACTGTTCCATATCACACAATATCTCCCCACACCCCTGTCTCCACATGGATGCCCCCACACCCCCACCCAAGCTGACCTCTAAACTCCTTAGGGACTCCAGTCTCTTGAGGTTTGGTGCTTCATCTCTGAATAAACACAGACCCAGAAGTCCTCTATTGTACGTGTGTTGGGGGCTGTCTTAGTCAGGGTTTTTATTTCTGCACAAACATCATGACCAAGAAGCAAGTTGGGGAGGAAAGGGTTTATTTGGCTTACTTTCACATTGCTTTTTATCACCAGAGGAAGTCAGGACTGGAACTCAAGCAGGTCAGGAAGCAGGAGCTGATGCAGAGGCCATGGAGGGATGTTCCTTACTGGCTTGCTTTTCCTGGCTTGCTCAGCCTGCTCTTATAGAACTCAAGACTTCTAGCCCAGAGATGGCACTACCCACAAGGGCCCTACCCCCTTGATCACTAATTGAGAAAATGCCCCACAGCTGGATCTCATGGAGGCACTTCCCCAACTGAAACTCCCTTCTCTGTGATAACTGCAGCCTGTGTCAAGTTGACACACAAAACTAGCCAGTACAGGGGCCTCATATCAGCTGGTGTATCCTGTCTGTTTGGTGGTCCAGTATTTGAGAGATCTTGGGGGTCCAGATTAATTGAAAGAAACTGAGGAGAAAGGCAATCCTCCTACATGAAATCCTGCCTACAGTTTCTTTCAGCCTTTCCTAATTCAACAACAGGGGTCCCTGAGGGCCAGGAGAAAGAATAGAAGCAGGCAACCTCAGGAAATAGGAGGTTGGGGAAACCCTCCCGAATGCACCAGAGACCTGGGAGGTAAGAGACTCTCAGGACTCAAAGGTAGATGAAATGCCTGACAATAGGGGCATGCAACTTATAGAGAGGGAACTTATAGAGCCTACCTCCAGTAGGAAGACAGGGCATTAAGTGAGCGATGGGATTGCCATCCCACAGTCACATCTCTGACCCATAATTGTTCCTTTCTGAAAGAATTACAGGAATAGAAATGGAGAATAGACTGAGGAAGAGAAGATCTAGCAACAGGCCCAACATGGGATCCAGCTAAGGGGAGGTACCAAGGCCTGGCACTATTACTGAGGATATGGAACACTCACAAAAAGGGACCTAGCATGACTGCACTCTGAAAGACCCAACAAGTAGCTGAAGAGTCAGATGCAGATATTTGCACCCAACCAATGGACAGATGCACCTTACACTTTTAAAGGTAATTATAAAAAATTTTTTGAAGAAAGAGGTATATTTATGAATAAATGTGTTTGTAAAATGTCATCAGATTTTAGAACCTGTTCATACCACATGGTCATGAAACAGAAGTTTATTTCCATTAGAATGTTCAGGTCTTCCTCATCTTCATTTTCCTCATATCAAGCAATGAAGCAAACTTTTAAGGAAATAGAACCTGTTGAGACCACCTCTAGTACACAGGCATAGTCCCTGGTCAAGGGATGGGGCCATCCACCCATCTTGAAGTTTTTAATGCAAAAATGTTCCTGTCCAAGGGAAGAACAGGGACAAGAAATGGAACAGAGACTGAAGGAGGGGCCAACAGGGAACTGCCCCACATGGGGATCCATCATGTCTGCAAATACCAAACCCAACACTGTTGCCGTGGTCAACAGTCACTGGCTAACAGGAACCTTTTGTGGTGGATCCTTGGGAAATCCAGCCAGCAACTGACTGATGCAGATGTAGATGCTTGTAGGCAACCATCAAACTGAGCTCAGGGAACCTAGTTGGGGAGCTGACAGAAGGACTGGAGGAGCAAAGAGGGATTGCAACCCCATTGGAAGAACAACATAGATTGGCCTGACCACCCAGTTTTCCCAGAAGCTAGACTACCAACCAAGGAGTGTACCTGCAGGGATCCATGGCTCCAGATACATATGTAGCAGAGGATGGACTTACCTGACAGCAATAGGAGGGGAGGCCTTTGGTCCTGGGGAGGTTTGATGCCCCAGCATAGGCAGATGCTGGAGCTGTGGGGCAAAGGGAAGGAGGGAGGTGAGAGGGAGGATGGAGAGTTGGTGGAGGGGTAAGCAGTTAGTGGGATATCATTGGAGATGTAACGAATGGAATGACTAGTAATAATAAAAAAGATAGCTTCTTCCCACCTGTGGAAAAGATTAACTCTGTGATTGTTCTCCCTTAAAGTCAAGATAGTCTGGCGAGTATAATATGTGATAGAGGAAGTGAGGTGGAATCAGTCCAGGAATATCAACAAAGCTAGGGTACATTTGGTAAGATACCCAAGAAGGCTCCAGACAGAAATCCAGAGATTTATATTAGATTCCTGTTTTATGTTGAGCAGAGTTCTAATCAGTAGTAATGCCTAGTAAATAATAATAGTACAACTGTCACTTAATGTTTAACATGCTCAACCTTTTATTAAGCCTATTGCAACTACATTGCTCTTCTTTGCTAATGACACATGTTATCTCTGGTATAAGCTAGCCACAATGTACATATTGTCCATGTGATACTAAATGAAGATTTTGCTGTATCACTTTTTTATTTCAAAGTATCCATCATCACAAGTATGTATCTTTAGAAGGGCCTCCACTTCCATTTTTGCTTCTTCACTATTTAAATCTAATGCCAACCTTCCCTGCTCTCTGAAACTGCAGGCACTAAGACTCAGAGTATGGTAGGCATTTCAATCATATTAATTAAAGTATTTTTATTTAGCTTCATTTAAAATGGACAAAACAAGTGTTATGCCTATTTTATAGTTAAGAATACTAGATCCGGGCAGTGGTGGCACACACCTTTAATCCCAGCACTTGAGAGGCAGAGGCCTGCAGATTTCTGAATTCGGGGCCAGCCTGTCTCAAAAAAAACAAAAAAAAACAAAAACAAAACAAAAAAGAAAACAAAATAGAAATGATATTTTCAAGATCAAACTATCAAAGGAGGTATAATGTTTATTCAAACATACTTTGTGATCCCAAGATACTTTTGGAGACATACCTAGTCCTCAACATACAACTTTCACTCCCTGTTGATACTTTGCTCCTTCCACAGGAAAGAATTACCCACCCTATTTACTGCATAACAACCGGAAACGCAGAGTCTAAGTCTTACCTGATTATATCCAAGTACAGATTTATACAACATAAATATCCAATCAATTTAACAAAATTATGAAACTGAATCCATGAGCATGGGAGATCTTTCGATCTTCTGAGGTCTTCAATTTCTTTTTTCTTCAGCCTTCAGACTCGAAGTTCTTGTCATAGAGATATTTCACTTGCTTGGTTAGAGACACAGCAAGATATTTTATATTATTTGTGACTACTGTGAAGGGTGTTCTTTCGCAACCCATTTATCTTTTGTGTAGAAGAATGACACTAATTTGTTAGAGTTAGTATTATATCCAGCCATTTTACTGAAGTTGTTTATCATCTGTAGGAGCTCTCTGGTAGAATTTTTGAGGTCACTTATGGATACTATCATATCTGCAAATTGTGATAAACAGTGGGTAAAGATGCACCATTTGGTGTATCCTGATAAAGATGATGATGATCTCATTGAATGATTCTTCACACACACATATACACCTACACACACACACACACACACACACATGCCCTTTTTGATTGTGTGGTATGTAACTAAATTGGAACATTTTAGTTGTCAGTAAAAGAAAGCCAACCAAAATTAGTTAGAAATAACATATAACTTGATATATATTCCCCAGAAGTCAAAGATTCAGCAATATTAGAATATTAGAAGCAAGACTTCACGAAAAGCATTGAGGAGCTTTCCGTCTTGACCTCTTTCATCTGCTGTCTTCATTCTGGTTTTCTCTGAGGCAGAGGTCTCTCCATATAACAGCAGCAATAGTTCTCAGCATCTTAGACATATGTAGTCCCAACCAAAGGAAAGAGAGTGAGGGGGAGAGGGAGAGAGAAAAAGAACACTTTTTTCTGAAAGTGTAAGATATATGGGTGAGCTTCAGCTGGTAGATTTGGGTCAAATACCTGTTACAAAAACATTCACAATTGGTAATTTAACTGGTCTTGACTTTTCAATGTTATTGTTCATCTCTCATCCTGAGGTGAATGTGGGCTTATGAGGAAATTTCTAGAATGCAAAGATAGTTATAGGTATAGGTATAGGTATGGGTATACGTATAGGTATAGGTATAGGTATAGGTGTCGGTATGGGTATGGGTATGGGTATGGGTATAGGTATAGGTGTAGGTATGAGTATGGGTATGGGCATGGACATGGGCATAGGCATAGGCATATACATAGATGATGAGATAGATAGATAGATAGATAGATAGATAGATAGATAGATAGATAGATAAGTAGATATTTGAAACTGTTGTGGAAATAAATGTGTCATCTATTTCATAAGCTCACTGGGAATGTTTTCCAATGATACTTTCAAAGAGATTGTTCCTCAATGAAGTTTTAAAAAACAACTACAAAAAATAAATAAATAAAGTCTCCCTCCTAACTAAAAATGAACGTTTGGCTTCCTTAACTGCTTTGGTAATGCTGTAAAACTCACCTATCTTTCTTCAACTCAGCATACAAAAGAGAAAATCCCATCAGAGACTCAGCTGACCGCCAGCTCTCCTCAGATCTGATGTGTGCATGAAAATGAAATCACTTAAAACTTTTAGACAAAAATCCAGTTTGGAATAAAGATGTTTCATTGTTTCTTCTAGATTATTTGTTGTGTTGTAATCCCTTTAACCCAAATCACAGTCATAGAAAAGGTTTTCCCCAATTTCTTGTGCAATCTTTACTTGAATATCACTGGCTGATACAATAAATGTTTGACAAAGTATTATAAAATGAAATTAAACCAATTTAAACCTATCTAAATCAACAATCCAATAGCAAAACTATACAAAGCACAGCTATGATGTATGTAATACATTGAAAAGCAATCAATGGGAAGGTCAGGGAATGGGGAGCATGCCAAAATAACTGACGTACTCTCTAATCCTTATCTTGGGAGGCTGTGTTTATGAGGAGTGAAGAGCAGCCCTCCAGTTGAGCATAATTCTGAAGCTTAGTAAGAGGATCTCATGTTAGAGTTTCAGGGTTGGCCTTAAAAGTATTGGGTCAACATCCTAAGTCCCCTCTAGTTTGTGAAGGAGGTGATGGGTCAACCACATACTTAGAGAGTAAATCCATGAAGGACTATATGGAAGGAGCCTCACTTTAGTTTCACACAGAAACTTAAGATATAACATTAAATATTAATTTAGTTAAACCAACACCTTCAACCTTCTTAGGCTAATACACAATGACCAAGAATTTACTAACAGAAAAAATATTGTTCTATATTTTATAAAACAGATTTTAATTACTGTGTGTGTGTGTGTGTGTGTGTGTGTGTGTGTGTGTGTGTGTGCACGCGCATGTTATAGTACATTTGCAAAACTCAGAGATCAACCTTCTGGAATTATCTCTCTGCTTCCATCATGTGGGTTCAAGGGTTTGCACTCAGGTTGGCAGCAGCCTTAGTAGCAAATTCCCTAAACCAAATGACATTTTAAAGAGACAGGTGAAGAGAGGCAGAAAAAAGACAAGACACTGCAGTACAGTTTATCAATGAGCAAGAAGAGCATAGTGTTTTTAATGGCAGAGGGCAGATAACAGAAAAGTGTGTCAGAGAAGCTTCTTTCTGCAGTGAGTGGTGGTTAATATATAATTGGTCAAAGTGAAGAGAATTAGTGACTGTAGAGTTCTCAGTGCCAAATGAGACAACTGTATGGTACCTTCTCCCCATAATGCGCAAGGAACATCAATGAAGAGAGGGCAGAAAGACCAAAAGAGCTAGAAAGTGAGGGAGATTTCTGGGATATTGTGTTTCCTAGATATGATAGACCTATTGTACTTGTGAATTCACAGGAAATATGGCTTCCTGTACAAAAACTGTACAAATCAAGCCATTCAATATTCAAACATGAATGAAGAAAAGCTTACAAGCTCCTGTCCTAGCTGAGGAAATAGTGACAGTTCATGGTTGCAGGGAAGGGAGAGTCAGTTCTCTTTAGGGGTATTGTCCATAGAATTCCACATATGCTAGCTAGTGATTGGCTCTATACCAGGTATATATGAACAGGAGTAACAGGACTGGAGAAGGATATGCAAAAACTAAAATATAAACAGGAAACAAATTGGCAAAATTATATGGTAGAAGGCTGTAAGAAGAGTTAGGAGATAATGAGAGACAGATATGACCAAAGTAAATTGTATACTTCCTTAAATTCCATTAAAATAACACCTAAGAGACAAAGTAATACATTTTACAAGCTGGAAGGCAGATAGTCCAGAAAGATTGGTGCTAATCAAGTAATACTTTGGAAAAATAAGAATTTTTACAAAGGATCAAATACTAACGGATCGGAACCAAAAGAAAACGAAGTTAAAAAAAAAATCAGGTAGAAAGGGGCTAGGCTTGAGTGATCAGTAGCTGAATGCCTCTAACCCTTGCTAATGGCAAACAGCTGATCCATTCCCTAGAGACAGTGAGTCAGGAGTATCTCCAAGTTGGGAAAGCCAATTCCATCTAGTGTGAAAGTAGGGGAATTGGATAAAAAATGTGTGATGAATTCTTAGACTTTTCAGCCACTACGTATTTCCTAAAATCTTGGGACCAGGCTTCTAGAATCTAAAAGGAGCTTTTTTTTTAGAAACCAAAGCGGGTTAAAAAATATTGGAAAGACTTCCAGATCCCAATCTGGCACATAAAGAATATAGTCGTCAACACTGCACCCTTTGATCTAAGAGAAAGGATTGATAAACATTTATGATGAATAATTCTTATTAAATCTATCAGAGAAATGAAGGTATGATCCAAACAGCTGTCTTCAAATTTGAAGAGACA
Organism: Montemys delectorum; assembly: GCA_019843815.1. Taxonomy (NCBI): domain Eukaryota; kingdom Metazoa; phylum Chordata; class Mammalia; order Rodentia; family Muridae; genus Montemys; species Montemys delectorum. The sequence goes on along the minus strand of JADRCD010070847.1, from coordinate 2,810 downwards.
GATAAGTATGTACAGAGAATTATAACATACCATAGAAGATATCCACATTTATGGACACCAGGCTAGGAAGACTGATGTGGAATTAATGAATTTGATGGAAGCTTATTGCCAAGAAGCACTAAAGATACATATTCCAGAGAAACTGGCTTTTGTAGCATATAACATATTTCTCAGCTTTACCTGAAGTGTTCATGTTATTTAATTTAAAAACATAAAACCAAGTTGTTGTAATCAATACTCAGGTATTGGCATGAAGCAAAATAGACCAAAGACATACAACAGAATGTACAGAAATAAATTCTTATATTTATGGTTAATGTATATGATTTTTGACCAACTTACTTGATTACTAAGCTAATATTACACAAAGGGAAAAGATAGCTTCAATAATTTATATTATGTAAAACAGATATCTTCATGCTACATAGAGACTTAACCATAGTATAGGAAACTAATAGAGGAGAAATAGCAGCAGGCTTCTTCACGTTGGTCTGATTACTTTTGTTATATAAAACCCAAACCCTAAGCAAAAAAAGTAAAAATAAGTAAATAAGGTCTCATTGTGCTAAAAAGCCTCTACATTTTAAAGGAAAAGATCAATACACTGAAGAACCAATACAGAGTGGAGAAGTATATTTCCAATGAATATATTTAACAATGGATTAAGACGCAATGTGTGTAAGGACCACAAATAGAGCAGTAGCAAGAATACAAATAACTATAAAATGACAAAGAATCTGAATGGACATTTCTCAGAAACTCAAATGCTCAACAGGTTTATGAGAAAACAATCAGGTGGTGTTGGTACATGCATTTAATTCCAGCTCTTTGGAGGCAGAGGCAAGAAGATCTTTATGAGAAAAAAATATTAGTACACACAGAAATAGAGATGAAAACCACCACCAATGTGCCTTATGTATGTAATGACTTAATGTACGACCACTACTAACAAACGCTGATTACAGTGTGCAAAAAAGTCTTTTCATATTTTGATCAGAATTTAAACTTATACACCTTTTGTTGAAAATAGTAAGAAAGTTACTCATAAAATTAAAACTAGACCCAGAGTTGATCCAGCAATCCTGCTATTTTGCAAAAATCCCAAAGAAAGATGTCAAGGTCACAAGATGCCTGCAGTTTGTGGTCCACTACAGCGTTGAGCGTAATATCAAATACATAGAAAGCACTGACTCAAGAACTGAAGACATGACAGAAATCGTGCAGCACATGTACACACAAGGTTATCATTCATCCACTGAATACAGGTCATGCTACTTTCATTTGTAAAACACAGAAAGGTGAAATACACGAACTTACTTGAAACCTAGATTTTCAAGATCATAAAATTGGGGGAATTGTGGCTTTCAGGTTCAAGGACAAGGAAGTAACAGAGATGCTGTTTAAAGGTTATACACTTTGATTAATGCTAGATAATTAAGCTCTACACTTTTAGTGCACACTATAGCAATTGATACAAATAACAATGTAATGAAGCCAAGTGGGTTTCTTGTAGATAATATATAGTTGAGTAGTTTTTAAAGCCAGCTTGATAATCTTTTTTACGATGTGTATTTGGGCCATTGACCTAAAAAGTAATTTTAGATGCCGTTGGATTACTTAAAAATCTATCATGGTTTTATGATTCTCTATTTTTTTTTTTTTTTTTTTTTTTTTTCCTATGTTCATTGCTCTTACTTATCTTCTACTAGGCTGTTGGAGGCTATAATTGAACATTACACGTAAGCATTTCATAGGATTGTATTTCCTTCCTTGGAACATCTAGTATAGCTTGTTTTCACTTACTCTACTTGGTACTTTACAGTTCCCAGTGCAAAACTGCATCTAGTACAGGGTAACTTGCAATAACAAAGTATGGCCCTTCCTCAGAATTCATAACGGATGAATTCTAAATGCATAGTACATAACAAACTTCACAGATGCTTGTGCTCCTTGTGTAAGCTGATACACTGCTGATGGATACGGCATGCACAACTTCCTGGACACTTTAAGGCATCTCTAGAATACTTACACCAAATTTAATGTAAATTCCATATAAATATTTTATATATTACTTCTTTCAGGAAGTAACAACAAAACTATGTACATGCTTAAAACCGGTGAATTTTTAAAATGTATGTGTATGTGTGTGTGTGTGTGTGTGTGTGTGTGTGTGTGTGTGTGTGTGTATTTAAAATAAACATACTTGTAGAGAGCCGCACCCGAGCTGGCAGCCACCATTACAAGATGGCGCCGGCATCCGGTGTCTTCTCCCTGTAACAAGTAGTCTGCGCATGTGCCTAGGGCCAGAGAGCACCAAGTCACAGCCTATCCCGAGGCGTCTCATGAGGTAATGAGCAAACAGCCAATCAGAGGTGAACACGCCGCTCCAGGGTGTATATAAGCAGTGCATTTCCAGGGCTCGCCCTTTCCTCACCACATGGTAATAAAGGTTTGCTGCAGAAGGATCCTGTGTGTCCACGTGTTCTTGCCGGAGGGAAAATAGCGCGGGCCACACATACTATAGTGTGTCTAGAAGTTAGAGGACAACTTTTAGATGTGGATCCTATATTGTCACTTTGTAAGATTCAGGACCTTGAAGCTACTTGAAAGCTCTTCCACTCACTAACCCATCTCAATGAACCAACAGGACCAATCTTTAAGGAATGGTGAACATTGGCTTAAGCTTCAGTCTACAAGAAGAGTTAAAATACTTCAACAAAACTTGCTGGTTCTTCAGTTGTTTTTTTTTTTGTTTGTTTGTTTGGTTGATTTTTTTGTTTCTTTCTTTTTTTTTGTTTTTTGTTTTTTTT
>JADRCD010070834.1:0-16053 GCA_019843815.1 Montemys delectorum | reverse complement strand
GGGGGGTGATGGGTCCCCGAGTCCATTGGGCTCCCAGCGGCAGCTGTGGGACTTTGAGAAGGTTCTTACCAAATGCTCTGAGTGCAGTGGATCTTCTGGGATACCTCAGGATATGTTGTCTTTCAGGGGGCAGACTAGCTAGCAGTCTGTCCCAGCAGAAAGGACAGGGTGGAAGGGATTTTTTTTTTTTTTTTTTTTTTTTTTGCTTTCTACAACAGAAGTTGATACAGATATAACTCACACAACTCAGTTTTGTGTTGTATTATTAACATTATTGCTATGATATTTTTAAGATGCATTTATTTATGTGTATGGTTGTTTTTGTCTGCATGGATATACACAAGAATAGGACATCAGATCCCACTGGACTATGGTTATAGACAGTGTGCTGGGAATTGAATTCAGGACCTCTGGAAGAGCAGCAAGTACTCTTAACCACTGAGCCATCTCTTCAGCCCCACCATGATATTCTTAAGTCTAGACAATCAACAACACTGATAATGTTTTGATCTATTTTAAAATGCATAAACAAACTCCTTGTTGATCTTAGGATATGTATCTTTTTTAACTTTATTATTTTGTGAATAGGACTGTTTTGTCTGCATGTATGTCTGTGTATCACACCCATGCCTGGTACCCATGAATGCCAGAAGAAGACATTGGATCCTCTAAAACTGAAGTTATAGTTGGGAGCCACCATTTGTGTGTGGGGCTCAAACCCAGATCCTCTGAAAGAGGAGCTAGTCCTCTTAACTTCTGGGGTATTTTGAACATTAATTTTTGAATCTCAACCCATAGAATTTTATGCTTAAAGGGTAGAAAATGTGATAAAGATATACTTAGAAATCATCCTGAAAGATGAGGTAGAAAGCCTGTAAGAGCCAGAAATTGTACACTACATCAAAACTGTTTTCTAGACATGGTACAGTGAACTCACAAAATTCAACATTTATTCTTATGTTTCACTATTAAAGTTGTGAGCAGCAAGAAATTCGATCACATAAATGCTCAATGTTACATAGTGGTCTATTGACAAAGACTTTTTTTTCCCACAGACTGTAATCTTTGGGCTGGGAATACTGCCTGGCCCTGAGATCTTAATTCATTGGGGCCAACCTACTACACACATAAAGGGGGTCCAAGGAAGAGGCAGTTGTCAGATTTGGTCTTGAACTTGGAGGTGGGGGAGCAGTGATCCTGGGAAAGGGAACAGCAGAAATTGAGGTATGAGGACAGCCTGGGTGCCTGGGCTGGGAGGGAGGGCTCTTGGCTCAGTCTCCTGTTCACAACAGGAGGAAGAGCTGGTGGCTCCTCAATTTTCAGTGACCCAGAGGCTGTTCCTGGTTGAGCCTGGAGAAGCTTTTGTCAAACTCTTCAGTGCATAATATAATGGTGTGGGAGGACAAACCCTGATGACCTTTGGGAGGAAACCTGCGACGAATACCTGGTGCCAGATTCAGCCTGGATTCTCCAAAGCAGGAGCTGAGGTCAGAGTCAACTTTTGAAAGCTTCATTCTCACAGCCTCCACTGCTCCCAGATCCATGTGTTGCTGTGTCTTCACCACATCAAAGGGCAGAGTAAGTGTAGCAGCCACCATTCCTGAGATGCCACCAGCCACAAAAGCTGACTCCTACACATGTCTGGTCTTTTGGTCTCAGCTCATTCAGCCAGCTTTTCACCAGCTCATAGTTGAGCCAGTACAGATCTGAGAAGATCACATCTTGAAGGGTTGTGCCATCCCAATCCAGTCACAGTGAGTGCTACACCCAACACCTGCCACTACAGCTTGAATATAGGTAGCTAGCTTCTAGTACGACATGTGCCAAGCCTGCAGCTTGGTCTGTACAAGCTCCAAGGGGCAGATCACTGTCACAGTGACCATGCAGGTGAAGGCACAAGCTACCATAAAGTAAAAGAAAATTATTTTTTAAAAAATACGAAAACCAAACAAAAATTGAAAAACTAGGATCCATTTTGTGTTGGCTAGCCACCATTGACCATGGAGCCTGCACTTGTGTATGGGTGATAAACTCATTAACAATCCATTAAGGAAAACTGATTTCACTTTCCCAGCAGGTATCAATTATAATAGCTTCATGATTGGAGTGGGAATTTGTGTCTACTGTCTCAGATTTTGAGGTTACTCACTATCACTGTGTGAGGGTTCATACAGGATTTCAGCTGTAGCATTATTTCTTTTATAAACTTGAGTGTCCTTGTTTTTGGTCCATAAATGCTTAGGATTGTAATAGAGTTTGGTGGATTTTTCTTTTAATGACTTTGTAATGTTCTTCCTTATGTCTTTTGACTGATTAGCTTCAGTTTGAAGTCTGTTTTGTCAGGTATTAACATAACTACCCCTGCTTGTTTCTTAGTTCCATTTGCTTGGAATACATTTTTCTATTATTTTACCCTGAGGTAAGATCTATCCTTGATGATGAGGTGTGTATCTTGGATAGAGTAGAAAAAAAGGATCTTGTTTTCTAATCCAATCTCAGTCTTTGTCTTTTTATTGGGAAATTGAAACCATTGATATTGAGAGCTATCTATAAGTAGGGTTTACTGGATCTCTTATTTTATTGTTATAGTTGATTTTTCTGCCTTATTTGATTTACTGTTTCTGGGATTCTTTTTTTCCTGTGCCTTCTTGAGCATAGTTAACCTTTTTAGATTTAAGTTTCCCTTCTAGTGCCTTCTGTAAAGTTAAATTGGTGGACAGAAATTGTTTAACTTTGCTTTTATCATGAAATCTCTGGCTATTGTGATTGACAGGTCTGGGCTCACACCTGTGTTTTCTTAGAGTCTGCAGCACATCTGCTCAGGCCCTTCTGGCTTTAATAGTCTCTATTGAAAACACAGGGATTATTCTAATAGGCCTGCCTTTATATAGACTTACTCTTTTACCCTTGCAACTTTTAATATCCTTTTTCGTTCTGTTTATTTGGTGTTTTGATTATTGTGTGTATTAGGGAATTTCTTTTCTAGTTCTATCCATTAGTAGTTAGTTTGCTTCAGGTACCTTGATAGGCATCTTTTCATTTAGATTGAGAAAATTTTCTTCTACAAATTTCTTGAATATTTTCTGTGCCTTTGACCTGAGTTTCTTCTCCTTCTTCTATTCCTATTATTTATAGATTTGGTCTTTTTATGGTGTCCCAGATTTCCTCTATGTTCTGTGCCTAGGTTTTTTATATTTATCATTTTTGTTTACCTGAGACTCTCTTCTCCATGTCTTGTACTCTCTTAGTGAGGTTTTTATTTGAATTCCTAATTCTTTCGTTCCCTGTTTGATTCCATTTTTAGTTTTCCTCCATGATTCTATTTCTTTGTTAAATTTTATTTTCATGTCTTGCATTGTTTTCAATATTTTATTCAACTTTTGTTTGTGTTTTCACAGTCATCATTAAGGATTTATTTATATCCTATTTAACATCTTTGAATATATTCACAGCTGTTATTTTGAAGTCCTCATCTCTCTCTCTCTCTCTCTCTCTCTCTCTCTCTCTCTCTCTGTCTCTCTCTCTCTCTTGCAACATTTATTTTTTTTTACATCTCTAATAGTAGATAATGTTGTGTTTTATAAAAAAGAAGGAAGCCAGGGATATGTTGGAGTCACGATATGGTGTGGGGGAAGGGGGTGCCTCTATGGGCCCATGCTGATGGATCCCTTCCCCCTGAAGGACCAGTCACACAAAGAGTTTAGTATAAAATAGAGTCTATTTACAGCATGGGAAGTTGAGGGGGTAGTAGAGACAGAGAAAGGCAGAGAGAGAAAGAGAGAGAGGGAGAGAGAGAGAGAGAGAGAGAGAGAGAGAGAGAGAGAGAGAGAGGAGAAGAGGCTGGCCATGAGTAAGTGGAGAGAGCGGGGAGAGGAGTGGACAGAGAAGGGACATAGAGGAAAAGAGCAAGAGAGCAAGAGTGACAGGAGAGGGTGAGGAGCCCCTTTTACAGTGAGTCAGGCATACCTGGCTGTTGTCAGGTAACAGTGAGGCAGAGCCTAGAAGAAATGCTAGCAGATAAAAAGGCATTACCGTACAACCACCAGTTTCACTTGTTGGACTTTCTCCAAATAGGCATGTTGTTTAGCCTGATATAGTTAGGAAGGTTATCAAAATCTTTTCATTATGTACTACTATAATATCATTCCCACTTTTGTTTCAGGAAGTGTTTAAATTATATTTTCACCAAAAGTTGGGAACTGAAGCTTTAACTCATTCAGGCTTTGAAAAATATCAGCCAAATAATCTATATGGGAAGGCCTGGTATCAAATGCAATGCAATTTGTCAAACTTGTCTCATTGTCAATGCTACATCACGCATACTAAGATGTCTTCACATGACTTTGGCTTTTCCTAGCATGATACTTTTAGGGTAATTACTCTTCTTAGGGTGGCATCCTTCCACAATTCTAGAAACAGCAATTGTCTGGCCCAAAACAAACAAGGCACTTATTTTATTGATGATAGCAATCTCGGGGTCCACTCATATTCAAATGGATGAAAAAACAGATTCTCTCCCTCAGTAAGGAGTCACATGATCACATTTGGATCATATCTAGCTGAAAAAATCAGCACTGAAAAACAGTTTTGGAAAATATAATCTGCCACAGCCAATTTCTGAAAGTGAGGAAAGAATACGGACAATAAATTCTGAGTCTCACAGGTCCTTCCAATCTCCACTTATCTTCTGCCCTCATGTGATTAATGGGCCACAATAACTTCCGAGGTTATTAAGAAAAAAATGTTAACTTGGAGCCAAAATGCAGTAATTCCCATAAGATACATGTGTTTCCCTTTCCCCAGTGGCCACATATTGTATAACCCATAGAGTCTTGCAATGGACTCTCACTGACAAGTGATAGAGAGAAAACAGAAGAAATACTGAAGATGCCTTTGTAGAGTCATTTCTTATAGTCCCCAGCCTCCCCTTCATTCACTCACTGTAAAGAATAGCTGTTGTACTAAAGATGATGTTTACCTGTCACAAAACTCCAGAAAATAAATCTAGTATTGTGGCCCTATGGACACAGAGATCATACTTCATGCTGCAAAGTGACCACTCCTGGTCCAGTTAGTAGCAGAAATTGTAACTGCTGCCTTGACCTAATGAATTTTGCCAAAATTCAGTCACATCCTATCTCAAGCTGCAGATGAAGTGGCTATGCAGTCAGTTAAAATTCATGGGTTACATAGACAAATGTAGCTAACACTCCTCATCAAGAAAATTCTCTTTGCAGCCAATGAAGACCATCACAAAAACCACAACTAGACACAATACAAGACAAGAGATCAGTGGATCGTTGGGAGCCTAGCACCATCACCTTCACATATCCTTTATCTATAGCCCAGGAACATCTCAGAAGAGAAAGTGGAAAGATTGTAAACCCCAGAATACCAGTAAGCCTACTATGAAACAGTTTCTCTTAGGTATGGATGCATAAACAAGACCAGAACTATAGAAATAGCAATGGACATGCTAACATAGAAGGGAGAAATTTTAATAGTCTCCACCCCTAGATTAAAAAAAATGCAGGTAAATATTGACTACTGGGAGAAAGAAATTTAGCATCTTCCAGGGATGATCCCCTTATTGGTTGTCCAATGCAGAGTGGTCAGCCTTGAAACCATATACACATATACAGCCTTGAAACAACAAAAATGGAACTAACAGGATTTATATATTCATATGTCTGTAACAAATACAATCAAAGAAAGAAGCTGTCAACTGAGAGTGGCAGGCATGGAAGGTATTTGAAAGAAGATAACTTAGAAGTCTGGCAAAAGGAAAAGAGGAGAAGTGATGTAATTCTATTTCAACTAAAACATTTTTAAATCCCTCCTTGCAATGTACAAAGAGACACTTTGTTCAAGATCTTGTTCTTATATCAGTCAGGAGCAGAGCAGATGGCAGTCCTTTGTTCATCCTAGCTTGACTCCTGGCTTGATGACCAAAAGTCTCTTATGCTTAGGACTCACAAAAACCAAACCAAATCAAATCAAATCCAGGCAGTGGAGCACAGGAGGAGGAAGACCGACAGAAATCTGTGGGCCACCATGCCACTCACAGACCTGCCCTCCAGTCCATGGCCCAGGCAGGCCATTGACACCCACTTGCCAGCACACCATGCAGTATAGATGAAGAATGTTGCCCAGTGGCCAGCCTACAGTGAAAGCCACCACAACGTGCAAGTATATGGTGGTCAGATGGGAGAGAAAGAGAGTAGAAGACCTTGAGGATTATGAAGAGAGATGGAACTGGAGACTCGAGGGTGGAGAGGAGTAGCCTGTTATGAGTGGCCAGCCCAGCCACCTAGGGCCATGGTAAGGTCCCAGCCTGGGCTGCCACTATGGGCCATGTCTGGGTGTGAGACTATGCAGCAGCAGGGCTGGGGGCTGAGCATAGCTATCCCTGCCCCTCACTGGATGCAGTGCTCAGAAGAACTGACCCCATCTCTCAACAGTGGCAGCACTCAGGGGAGCAGGCCTTGCACCTTACCTGGTGGGGGCAGGGGCAGGTGAGCCAGCTTGGAGGGTGAGAGCTCAGGAGAGCTGGCCCCAGGTGTGGGTATGAGAGTGATGTCTTGTCAACCCTTACCCGTCACCATTTGCAGTAATATGGAGACCTGGCCCTGGAGTCATGAAAGCATGAGAGCTGGCCCTGTCCCTTGCCAGGTGCAGCACCTGGGAAAGTGGGCTCTGCACCTCATCTGGGCAGCACAGTAGAGCTTGCCCTGGTCGAGGTGGTACAGGTGAGCCATCTCTGAGGGAGATCTGGCCCTGCCAGTGGTCTGGCGAGAGGTGGCATGGGTGCAGGGATGATGCCCTCTCCCTCCTCCCCTGACTCTGGGATTATGAGAGCAGGAGAGCTAGCTCTGCCCCATCACTGACTGTAGCACTTAGGAGACAGGGCCTATACCTTCTCTGGGCAATAAATAAAGCTGGGCCTGATGGCAAAGACACAGCTGAGCCAACCCCTCACAGACTGCAATACTTGCAAGTGTGGGACCCAAACGTTGACTGGGCAGCACAGTGGAGCTGCCTCTGGAGGGATGGATGTGGGTGAGCCACCCCAGAGGGCATGAGAGCAGGAGAGCTGACCCTGCTTCCTGCTGATGGCAGCATTGTGTGACCTAGCTAGAACAGTGATGGAGAGCTAGCTCTGGTAGTGCAGATAAGCAAGAGCTAGTGGGCTGACCAGCTCAGCTACCACCCAAGCCCAGATCCAGGACTCTGAATTGGCCCACCCCAAAATCTCGATCATCTGCAAATGGTTGGGACACGTGAAAGGGCCTGTTCTGCTGATCCAAGGCTGCATAATCTCCATGAAACAGAGCAACAACGGGATAACTAGGAGGAGTCCCAGTGAGGATCCAATATTGATGGGGTCACAGAAGCCAGAAACCTCAAACCAGACCAATGACTCACTGCACCAAACATCTGCAAGGGAAGATGTATGGACAAAGGGGCATACAGTGGGGCACACTGTGGCATACTACAGCTTCCATAATGAGATGCTTTCTATGTGTTTTGTTGCTGTGTGTTTTTTATTTTGGTGAGGAGGTTACAAGGGTGAAGGTCAGATATGAGAGGATGAGATGAGATGAGAAACTCATGATGTGCATGATGTGAAACCCTCAAAGAATCAATAAAAACTTAAAAAAAATAAAAAAAAACTCATGGGTTATACTACTGAAAAATAAAAATAAAATGCATGTTGGGGTACAGGGAGATCTGTTTATAGTTTGCATTTTACAGATGGGAAATTACCTTTCTTTTCATGGTCCCTTCTCCCCTACACCACGGAAAAGCCTTGCTTTGCCATCCTGTGTCCTTGGGGCTTTCCAGGGCATCAGGTAACAATGAACCCAACCATATCTCCATTGCTGATTAGTTCATTCCGGAAATCTTTGTGGCATTATTACCTTACCTGCTGTTTTCACCACAGAGCCTATCAAGGCTGCCATTTGGAGCTTTTCCCACTTTCATCGATTGCACATGACATTCAAGTTTTCTAGCACTTTCCTTCTTTCTATCAATCTATTCAGGGTGCTTTCATATCAAAGTGATATTTGGGTTCCAAATATATGCAGTTTTAGAATGTGTTGCATAAATAAAACCGAAGGGTAGGCTAGAATACTTTGGGGCCATGGACTTTAACCAGGAGGATATTGTATTGTAGCTTTCAAATAATTGTAATGTTGCTTTTATAGGAAGGAAACATTTATGTCTCATCAATTGTATGTCTGGTGACACGTTCATTTTAAAAATAAAAATAAGCCTCATAGTGGTCATAATTCTGTATATTAATTACATATAGAGAACTAGGAACATTCTATATTATCTTTAAATGTATATGACCATAGATGACATCACTTTATGACTGTATCTCTGCATTATAAAGATAAAAATGTAGTTTGGAAAATATACAGAACAAAGAAGTATATTGGTAAGATTAGGTAAAGCAGGGTATTCTGTAGTTCTAGTTTTTAAACTGTCTTCATCACCAGAACCATTTCAAAGTCAGCACCTTTGGGAATAAAGTCTTGAGAGTGCCATTTTCCTGACCAGTAGGTGTTATGCCCCTCAGGAATTCGTAAGAGGAAGACAGCAGGAATGATTTGCTTTGGTTTGCTTCCTAAACAGAAGTGCCCAAAAGTGCACATCTGACTGAAAAAAAAATGTCATTTTGCTAGAGTATATAAGAATTTTTTTTATTTTTAGTCCATATTGCATAAAGACCATAATGGGCTTTGTGGCTCCTCCATATTCTCCAGGCTTCTCCAATTCAAGCGCAGATGATCTAGCTACCAATCTGTCAGCACACACACAAGTCTGTCTGAGAGCTTGCCCTGGCTCTGCACAGTGCACTTTGCCCAATGTGAAAGGTAACCCTTAATCAAAGGGTTGGACTTGGAGTGTAAACACCTTAGCTCCTGGTTCTTTGGGTGGGGTCTTTAGAAAGCTGATTGAGCTGCCGGTAACGTTGTGAGAACACCCGCAGCCATTTTTAAGTGACTGTTGCCCTTTTCTCCCAGTGCAGTGCCAGAAGCTGAGAGACTCCACTCTGCTCTGTGCTGGCCGACCCGAGCGGAGAGCTGCTGGCAGAGGACTGCTCTGTGCTGTGTGCTGATCACACTGGAGTAAAGAGCACAAATAAAGGATTAAGGAAGGATTGGTGCCTGAGTCACCCCAGGGCAGTTCCAGGTCACATGTGCCTCCAGACTATGTGACATTTTAGATGTCCCAGGTCACCCCAAGACAGATTATCCTCTAGTCCTCTTTTGGCTTCACGGCCTGTACTTGGAAGCTCTTGTGAATCCTCCTTATCCTTCAAGAGAAAATAGATGGTGAATGTTCAATGATGCACAAAATAGGCATGCTTTCCCACTCAGCTACACCAACAAGAAGCCATTGTGTCTTGGGTAATGAACCAAAACTCTGGCTCTAAGAGCAAGTCATTCTCACACCATCTCTCCTGTCCCATCTCATTCTTTCTTCCCTCTTCTCCATGCCCCCTTTCTTTTTCTTTTTCTCATTCTTTTTCTCAGATTCTCTTTTTACTCCTTTGGCAGGGGTCTCACCATGTAGGCCTGTCTGACCTGGAACTTAACTATTTAGATAAGCCTGGCTGGGAACACAGAGCAATCTGCCTGCCTGTGCCTTCTCAATACTGGGATTACAGACAAGGCTACCTACTTTAGCTTACTGTATCAGGCATCCCAAGGAAGCTTCTCCTGTCCCAATCCTCTGTTTCCAGAATCACAGTGTGTGATTTCAGTGGATTCACTGGAACCAAGAAGTTGGCAAATAACCATAATATCTGAGGACCCAGAGACTGTTACATAATCATCCTTTGGTGGAGACAATGAGGTCATATGTTTGCCCATCTAATTGCTGATCAGGGACACGTTTGATTGCAAATAATTTGCTCGCTGGCCCACAACTTAATTACTGAGTGTCTGAATCAACAAAGCTTTTAGATGTAGGTCTTGCCTAATGGTGCATTTGTTAGAGATCATTGCCTTCATTTGCCCCCTAAATGAAAGGTCTGGGGGATATGATGGACCATTGCCAACACTGCTCTCAATGACCTCATATTGGAAAATATGCCAATTCCCATGGTTTACTCTCTAGCTAACAATGGGCTTTATTGTTTGTGTCCAGGGTGAAACAGAATGAGTGCCTTGGAGTGTCATATATTGGTAAAACCTCTAGTGGAAGCACAATTTGGGGGAAAGTTAGTGTTACTCAACCTAGAGAAAATGGTTTCCATTTCCCAATCTCATAAAGAAACTCTGTTGAGAGAAGTCAAGCAGGCATGTGCAGCCTTTCGACATTTTCACACAACATTGTCATCTCCAGAGTTCATGCTTGAGAAGCACACAATCAAATCATACACACAAAAAGTGTTTTAAGTAACTTTATGATCTTATATTAGCCTGTATTCACAGCTATCCTGAGGTACATGCAGCCTTTCAGTCATGAGTTAAATATACCTGGGAGGGAATAGGCAACAGAGGAGTCTATGGGTGGACAACCACACAATAGAAAAGGACCTAGCTAGAGATCAAGGAGTCCCATGGTTGTCCTACTTAGGGTAATTTCTCCAGCTTAAGTGCTCCCCCCATCTCATTAGAGATAAAGGAAGGTGGCTTGTATAGGATCAAGAATGACATATTAGAGTGTTCTACAATGCTATTAAAAAAAAAAACTTCTCAGAACACTGTCCTGTCTAGAACGTGTAGAAGAATAAATGCTAAGTTGGGGTAGAAAGGCAGGATAAATTATGGAGACCTGGAAACGTCCACCCATAAACATTCGAATAGTGATTAAAAAATGAGGTACCTCCCTCCTAGACCACTATCATCATAGCCCTAATGCCTTGTAATGAATTCTAAACTTTGAAAAATATGAATTTTTGAGGATTATAAATTTCTTTTTTGGTGTTTTAATTGATGAAAGTTTAAAGAATCTTGGTCTATGTACTATTGTTATTTTATCACTAAAGAGCACTATGTTCTTTCCTACTTCTTCAATTGCAATTTTAAATAAAAACAGCAAGCTTTTAAATAATTGCAATGAAGTTGAATTTATCTATATGATTTTTAGAACACTAAACAAAGACCTAATTTCTGACACTAAGTGGAAACACCCAGGTCTTGGTGAGTGTCTAGCCTTCTGGAAGTTAACAATGTCTCCATTGGCCTCTTCTGATGCTCATCGCCTCCCACCAAATGCAAGAAAACTCAGTCTGAGCCTAGGAATCTTTGTGTGTGGCCAGAGCCTGAACACAGCAGGAAACAAAACAAAACCACCAATGAAGTCTTCCTTGTTTCACTTGGTTGTGTTTCTTTCTAAAGCTTGCCATTAGAGATAAAGGAAGATGGCTCGTACAGGAGTGTGGACAACATATTAGTGTGTTCTACAATGCCCTCGAAAAGAATTGCCCTGTCAAGTGCACTGTAGACAAGCAAATACTGATAAGTCAGGGTAGAAAGACAGAGCAAATTATGGGGACCTAGAAAGAGAAAAGAGCCTCTCACCCCCATGTCTAGTTTAAAGACTTTCACTAAGCAAGAACTCCAGCACCATTTGTTGTGAAAGTGGCCAACCTAGAGTCAATAGAGACACAATGTGTTGAAATTGCAATAAAGAAGGCTCAAAGTGGAAAATACTAAACCTTGGATCAGGTCTCATTCTTTTCCCCAGATATCATCTGAGAACTTTGTTTACTAATAAAATGTTCTACCTTCCTGCATCCCTGAGATCTAGTTGGCTGCTTTATGAATTGTAATCCTGTCAAGTGCCCATGAGAACTATCCTAAGTTTTGTTTAGATTCCTTAGCAATACTTTGAGGATGATTGTTTCTAACCCTCCCAAAATCCTAATACGACTATGGCAAAACTAAAATGAACTATGACTACCTTACAGAAGGCCATAACCATGCTCTTGAGTATGTCTTAGCTTCCTTTCTAAGTGTCTCTTTCGCGATCCTCATGCTCAAGCCCAATGGTCAAGCCCATGTTAAAATAGCTTACAAAAAAAACCTACAAAAAAAATCAAACAACAACAACAAAACTCTGTTTCATACTGAGTAGTCCTCAAGTTCTTTACTTTGTCAAAACCACAAATCCTGGTTTGGCCTGAATTGAGGTCTCTAAAAGATAAAGGGGAGTCCTCAAGCTACGCAGACTTCTCAAGCTGCTTCAGGCAACAGAGTGGAGTTGTGCCTCCTTCCCTGTCTCCCTTGACAATAAAAAGCAAGAATAGCTTCCAGAGAATTGTGGATCCTCCCTACTTCTGTGTTCTCGGAGCCCATCAGCCACCCACACAACACAACGGAACTAAACCTGCCCTACCCATCTGAACTCACAATCCTATTTGCAAATGAAATTTCAGAGTGCAGGCCCACGTGTGCTTGGCAGCTCATCTGCAGGCATTTGAAGCCCAAGGGAAAAATCTTCCCCTCTGGAATCTGTATCTTAATACAGCCTCACTGAGTCAGTCTGGTCATAAAAAAGAGCCTTGTTATCCAAAAGTGTGATTTCTCATAGTCAGTGCTGTCCCGTAATTATTTTGTTCAGGAGAAGTCAAATGTTAACAGATTGATTTTTCTCTTTACTAAACAAGCATCAGAGATGAAGGTTGTGAGGCCCAGAGCATCCCAGAAACACAAAATGATTGCTTAATTGAGGTTGCTTTTCTGTTTTCCAAAGAACACCTTTAGGTGATGATACTGTTGAGGCTGTAATCTTACTTTATGGCTGAATCCCCTGTCTTTGTAATCAGCATTTTTTTTTTTGACAGTGTGATTTGCTTTCAGTACAAGATCTAAACAAGTTTGGTCATTTGCTTAGAGAAATAAAAATGAATTCTGTACATGAGCTCTATGGGTTTTCTTAGCCTAGCAACATGCTG
Organism: Montemys delectorum; assembly: GCA_019843815.1. Lineage (NCBI taxonomy): Eukaryota > Metazoa > Chordata > Mammalia > Rodentia > Muridae > Montemys > Montemys delectorum. Next base: position 3,134 of record JADRCD010070834.1, on the reverse strand, counting down.
GTGGCTTGCAGTCTCCTGTAGTGAATGCTCTATGTGTGGCTTGCTGAATGAATACATGATTGTGTCTGAATGTTATAATATATCCCCACCTTCAAAGGAACACCGAAATTTCATTAATGCCGTGTGAGTCAAAGAACAGCAAAGGGCCACACTGATGCATACATTCAGCATCAGGTTAAAATCCCAAGAGGGCACCAATTAGCAAGCTAAATGCAGTTTCTATTTCAAGCTAGATTGCAAAGCAATGGGATAATGCCACAGGCCTTTGAAGGGAACGCATTTTAATTGATCAACCTGTAGTGCTTGAATCCAAATGAGCCCTCTTCACAGTCCCAAGGGGGAAACCCTAATTCTAGGTCAGCTCAAGAATGTAAGAGAGTATATTTCACAGGATGGCACATTCAAATTAGTTCTTTCCATGGGCCTAATCATAATGGGAAGCTTGTTTGTAAATCCTCTAACTGCTTGGGTTAAAAAGCGAGAGATTCATTTGGGTAATTGTCACCCATCCCCACCCCACCCCCATGCCCTGGGCTTGGCTGCTAGAACAGCACTGCCAGGTATTCAGTGAGTAACCTTGGAAACAAAGATAATTACTTTCCAGTCTTCACTCTCAATGTAAAGATCACACAAAACGAGTGGTGGGAATGACTCTGTGTGGGCCCTTTTTCTGACGGTTGCTGTTCTGCAAAGAGAGAATTTCCAAGCATCTTGACAAAGTTGGACCCTCTCTTTACATTCTGTATCAAGCACCATAGGGAGGAGCAGGAGCAAATAGGAGAGTGTTTTAAGCAAGGTGCTCATGCAGATGAATTTGCTTCCCCCAGGACATTAAGTTCCCTGTGCACATCATGAACATCCAGAAAATGTTGGTAAAGTGAATGCTGTATTCAGATTCTAATGGAAATTGTACCATTGCAGATCTGTACTGATAATGGGCATGGTACCATGGTACTGCACACAGTGTAGTTTCTAGGGTTTTTTTTTTTCCTACAAAATCTTCAACTACTTGAACCTTGTTTATCTTTCATGGAAAAGGTTTATGAATGATATGTTTTTCTTATAAATACTTAACATGAATAAGTCTAACTCAAGATGATACATGGTATTTCTGTTTTAGGATGTGATCTCACTAATGTTGTCCAGGGCAGTGTTGAACTACTTGGCTCCAGCAGTCCTCCTGCCTCAGCCTCCCAAGTGATTGACACTACAGGTACAAGCCACACTACCAGGTTGATTGATGTATGGGTGGGAGTTGTGTTTGTTTGTTTTGCTGAGGACCAAACCCAATAGTAGACAAGTGCTCTACCACAGAGCCATATATACACAGCTCAAAATAAATATTTTAAGAACTACTTAGTGTAAAATATGTGAATTTTGAAAATGGTAACCTCAGTGAAAGCAAAGATTCTTCTTTTCCTATAACATATGCACTTTTCAATGACCAATTCAATATGGAACTTTCTGTATCATATAGATAGTGAATTTGAAATTTAACGACATAGCAAACATTAAATTTAAAGCTCCCCTAAGTCCACTGAACTTGTCTCATAGCTTTACTCTGTATTATGCTGCAAATGTATCTTGAAAGACTTATTAAAATGTGAAGACAGTTTTTATAACATTAAACCAGACTTTAATTTTGAATCAGAACATAGATAATCTATATTTAAACAAAGTGAGTGCTGAGGTAAATTTTATAGCCCTAGCCAACCATCCCAGAGAGGAAGGAGTGTGACAGCCTGAGGATCACAGTCACATATCATTTACGACCTGCTGTGCCTGCAGAAGACAGGCTGGCACAGTTTGATGTTCACTGCCTAGTATATGTATACTAGATGTAGATGACCAAGATAGACCACAGTCTGGCAAAACACCTGGAAGCCCAAGTAGGTGGGAGCCAACAAGATAACCAACCAATCTTTCTTTCAGAAAACAACCTCTATGGAATGGAAAAATGCAAGAGAGTCTTTTCTACTTGTAATATTCTGAAGAAGTACATAGGCAATGACTTCCTCTGAAGCAACTAGAGCAATTATTCAGCTCCAGAAACTCTGCCAAGATCTGTTCATACAGGGTAAGGAGACACATTTGTTTTTCACATAGTCTGGTGTTTGATAATCTGGTCCCTCACTGTGAGGTTCTTGGGTTATAATAGTAGTAGGCATTAATTAAATTTATCCCCTTGTCTCCCTCCTGCTTCTCCTCCACCTCTTCCTCTCTTTGGTACAGGGCCTTGATATGTATCCTAGGCTGGCTTTGACCTAGTGATCCTGCTGCCTCAGCTTACAAGTGTTGGTATTACAGACTTGCACTGCTGTCTGGGTAAATCTCCATCTTGACAGGATGTACAGTTTGCTTCCTTTGCACAGCTATTGTGTGATCAACCCCTCTCTTCTGTTCCTATCACTCAGCTTTACTTTACTGGGTCTTAAAATGAATTCTGTTTCACCTGGAATATAAGATTTCTGATCCTTCACAGAACGAAAATGTGCTCATTGCCCAGGTCATCCTCAGATGGGAAATAACATCAGTACAAAATTACCCATGCAATATTTAAGTTCATAATTCCATGATCAGCCAGCCATAGCATTTTCCATGGTACCTAATAACTCAGAAGTCCCCACATAGGCAATATGGGATTTGACTGCCTGGTACATCATATTTCTCTCTCCTTTAGAGACCATATAGCTATCTGAAGATAGGAAAATTAATTTGGTGTAGATTCATATGTTACATTTACTCAAATATTTATTTGAACTCATAAAAAGTTAATTGAGATCATTTAAAAGGTGAAGAAGACATTTCAAATATTGACCAAAAGACTGTGGGAAGTAACTTAAAGTACTTAACATCAAAATCACTGCATGCACATTGCCATACCCCCCTCCATAAAAATCACATCTCTCCTCACAACCACACTCCCCAGGTAGTAAATTCATGTGCTGATTTGCTCTGCAAGGTGCCAAAAATGTAGCTAAAGTGAGAGATGCAACCAAGTAGAAGGAAGAAATATAAATGTACAAACAGGATATTTTTGCTAGAGTCTTGGGCATTCAGGAGGATCGTGATCATCATACAAATATATAAAATTTTCAGGAAGTTGTTTATTTCAAACCATTGTTTTCTCCCTT
>JADRCD010070831.1:0-12096 GCA_019843815.1 Montemys delectorum | reverse complement strand
CACACAAGGAGTAGAAATGTGATTTTGAGGGGCTAAGAATACAAGAGGAATATTTGGGAGATGGTAATCAAAGCATATACAATGTCAGACAGAAGAATAATTCCAAGATATTTATGGTGCATGCAGTGACTATAGTTAAGAGCAACGTACTATGTACTTGAAGATCTTGAACTGAATAGATTTTAAATATTATCACAGGAAAAAAAGAAAAATATAACCCTTTGAAGTAGTGTGGGGTATTTAGCTTGATTTATTCATTTCAGTGTGTATTTATTTGACATTTCAGATATAAAAAAGTACATTTGCTATACAATTAAGACAGTGGTTAGTTAGTTAGTTAGTTAGTTAGTTAGTTAGTTAGTTAGTTGTGATTAGTTGAGAATATATTCTGTGAGGAAGGCTTTACGAATATGTTTTGTTGAAAGTTTAACCAGAAAGAAGGATTGAAAGGTAGACATTTCAATATTAAATGAACAAGAAAGAAAATACTTGCTTCACATATTTTTGTCTTGGTGCTGGTTTTGGTTGTGGAGAGATGTTTGCTTAGTTTTTAAGACAAAGTCTGAAGGAACAACCCCCACTAGCCTGGAAGTCACTAGGACCTTAGATGATCCTCCTGCCTCTACCTCTGCAGTTTCTAAGATTAAAGGTATATAACAGAGTCTTGCATGGTTTTGCAGGTTGCTGGAGATTGAACCCAGAGCCTCTTGACTACTAGACAAGCACTCCACCAACTGACTTGCATCCATAGACTTTGAATCTTTGTAAAAAAAAATGTTGGCCAAGGGTGATATCTCAAAACCAATAGTATCAATCCTTTCTTATAAGAAATGCAGAGCCTTTACAAGCCTGAAGCAATTCACCACTAAGTTTTGAGAGCCTAGAATGGCTTCCCAAATTCCAGGGGTGGGAGAGGGGGAATAAAGGGAAAAGAAGCAGTGTGGGGTGGAGGAAAGGAGAAAGCATCCAAATGGATGAATAAGGAAAGGAGGAACAAGAAGATCAACATGTATTGTGCAACTAGTTCCTGAAAAAAAAATGTGTCAGCAAGTCCCAGGCCAGCTGCAACTGGCAAGGAACTTGCCTCCATCCTCTGGGTAAGGGAGGCAGTGACACTGAGCCGAAGCTGAATATCAACATTGATTTAACTATTTCAGAAAGGTTCATTAAGAGCATCAAGTTCACAGCATGCACCATATTCAGACACTCCTACAAACACAACAAACCATAATCTAACCAGAATAGCTTGAATGTTATCAGCAAAAAGTTGCTTGTAAGAATTATTCTGTTTGATCTTTTGAAGTTCAGGATTTGTTTCTTTTTATAGAGAACCTGCATTTCATCAAAAGTAGAAAAAAATACTCTGGCTTTTATAGCCTTTTTGGTACTTGGTCTTTGGTGTTATTGGTATGAATAATACAAAGTTAACTTGCATTCTCTGAGTGGAGAAAGAATTGCTTTTGTCCATTCTTTCCAAAGATGTTTAATGCACAAGAAAGCCCTCTGTTTAATCCCAACAAAGCAAGATGGGAAAAAAAGAGGCTGAAAACTGGGGAGGCAAAGCCAGGAAGAAGAGCCACCCCATTAAACTGTGCCTTTTGGTTATGATAGCAACAAACATGTATCCACTAAGCAACCACTATGTGAGTGAGTCTGGGCTCGTCTCCACTTCGCATAAGAATCTGATAGATAGAATTTGTGTCCTACATAGACCTATACAATTCACAGTACGATGAGAAGACAGGATAGATAGGAAGGAAAGCCCTGGAAATACAAGCCAGACATGGAAGCATGTCTTCTAGAGGTAGAAACGATTGATCCCATTCAAAGTTGCATCTTTGCACTACGCAGTGTTCTAGGATCTTGAAGAATAACTGAAAAAAATAAAGGTATTAACCTCAGGAAGTTATCCCTTAGCGACAGTGAGTCAGGGTCCACAATGGACACACACAGATTTAAGAAAAAGCATGAAAATATGTTAAAGGAAAGGGAATGAGGCAAAGGGGGAGGGAAGGAAAGAGGTGCTTCTCTGAAAAATGAATCAATATTGAAGTGTAGGTTAAAGGAAGTAAAGATGGGAGCCTCATTGATGCTCTTGGGGAAAGCACTCCAGGGAGATAGAAGAGCAGGTGCAGAATCCCTGAGATTGGAACATGAGGTAAGGAGCATTGCAAGAAAAGCAAATCAATGAAGAGAGGTGTTATCAGAGGAGGGGCAGAGTACACTAGCAAGAAATATGAGTGCTATACTGAGGAAGCAGAAGCCAACTGTCAAGTGTTCAAGAAGAAGGTCAGTGTTCCCTATTTCACATTTAAGTGGGAAACATTGAAAATTCACTGCATTGTCAATAAGCCTTTTAAAATCCTCGCTTCTGTGTAAACACTAGGCACACAAAAGTAAGAGGAAGACTCTGTTTCATTACTATTGTTATTATCATGAAGATCACTGGTATCTGGGACTAGAGAGATTGTCCAGTGATTAAGAGGACTGGCTTCCTTCCCCAAGGGTCAGGGTTCAATTCCCAGCACCCATACTCAGAAGTATTTTCACCTTCAGTTGCAGGAAGTCTGACAACTTCTTCTGTCCTCCATAGGCCATGGATGCATGTGGTACACAGACATACATGCAGGCAAAACATCCACATTCATAAACATAAAATAAAAATGAAAAAAAATCTTTTAAAATTACTTTTAAAAGATCATTAGCAGCTATGTAAATATCATTATAATCACCATGATCACTACTACAGTCTTCAACACCATCATTACCATCATCACCATTTTCAAAATGTTGCTATTTTCAACATGACCCATGCTCAAAGAAGCCTCTGAGGAATAAGCCATGATCCAAAATCATTTTCTTCTAAGGGAGAACTGGGGTGTATGCAGTCAGAGTCAGGAGAATATCTAATTTCTGTGCAGTTGCTAGGGCTTGCAAGGAAACTTGACCTATGAAAGGAGTTTCTCCCCAGAACTATAGATAGTTGTCTATTGGGTCAAGCTATTGGAGTTATTTATGTTATGATCTGATTATGAGGTTGTCCTTATTTTGGCGAATTCTAATCCTAAAACCTGAAATTCCTCCTCTGATATATAAATAATTTCACTTTCATTGTCTTTGGCACTTTAGAGCATCCTGTTTATTGTTTCTTATGTGACTATCTCCCTGCTCACTGGGTTCTAAAATTCACAAGGATAGAGACCATACCTCATCCATATCTGTAACCACATAATTTGCTCAGTAAATTCAATTCTCACTGAAATAAGTTGGCATTTTCTTTTTCTCTCTCTTACAGTAAGTATATTGTCTACCATCAGGCATTGGTAACGAAGGGTACAAAGACATTGTGATTCTAAGGCAACATCAAGGTGCTGAAAGTGGAGTTCTTGATCTTTAACAAAGAAGGAAGGAATGAGGAAGAGGAGGGATTGGTGACTAAAAAGTGGCTCCTTTCAAGAAGGTAATACCTCTCTATAAATCATTCCACCCATGTCAAAGTCCTTTCTGGAAGCTGATCAAAGTTTTCCAGACAGTATGACAGCTATGAATAGAACGCAGCATGAATGTACCATTACTCATGATGAGAAAAGATAGCAGTCCCAACACAGCAACAGAAATAATATGCCAAGAGTTTGTATGGGTTGCAAATGGCTCCAAAAGCCTGCAAGATTAACAAAATCCCTCAAATTGCAAGTTTCTTTTTATTTTTATTGAAAAGGTTTTTTTCAAGGCACAATGAAAAAATCCATGAAAAGAGGTATTATGGGAGCTGACTCATAAGCAGTATCATTTTAAAACCAATCTTTTTGAAATATAAGGGGAGGGGCACTGCCTCTCTCCAACGATGAGCCTCATGAGTCATTTCAGTTTTAATTATCATGAAAACCCCTGAAAGCATAAGGAACTTGATCAAGCAACTATTCCCATGGTAAAGAGCATCATGCCAGTTCTACATAGAATAAATATTATAGATGCCACAACCTAAATTGGGACTTTGGAAGCAAATCACAAGAAAGATAGATTCTCACCTATAACCTGTTAACAAAACATAGGCTAACTTTGGAACACATCCTAATCTCCAACTTATACTGAAGGCTAATTAATAGGACTTCTGATGACTTATATATATGGAAAAGAACCTAGACTAGGCCTAGACTTTCTAAATTCCCTCAGACAGAAGAGGAGGATAGACCCAACACAAAACATGCCAAATGACCAAGTTAGAATCTGGATGGAGCTACCATTCACAAGGCCCCATGCTCTGTAACATTCAGTGCCAAAATGAAAATCCAAGCAATCTGCCTGGGAAATGATGAAACCTGACTGTCATGGCACTTTGGAGGGGGCCCCAGCTTGACCTTGAGGCATTATTTATTATTGGTGTTTGCTTACCCACCCACCCCCAAGCCTGTGGTTTATCCATAACATCTGGGCTTCATCATTGACTGGAAAGCATGAGAATCTTAGTGCTGAGTGAGGCAATGGAAACAGCAAAGGATGTCGGAAGATTGTCAACAGGCATTCAGACATTGCCAAATGTCATGTTCTTTTCCAAGGAACATTCAGGATGCAAATAAAAATCATATAACACTTCTCTTTGGCAAAGGAATGGGCAGAATTTGCTTTTTGTTTTCTTTTCCCTTGGTTTGAACTCGATCTGGGCTGCAGAGGATCAGGAAGACGCTATCAAATCTTGTTACCCTTCTAAGATAAAGGCATTCCACTTAAGTTTGAAAAACAGAAGTTTTCTCCACTCTTATGAAGATGTTCCCCCACTTCCTACCATAGAGATTTCTGGGTAGGGGGATAACACAAATCTCTCCACCTGTTTAGGGGATTTACCAGGACCTATTATTCTTGATCTGGCAACTTGTCTGCTGACCCCAAAGGTCATTTCAGCCTAAATGACAGGAGATCACAGATAGTATTAGCTCCTCCAACACCAGCTACTACAGCATCAGCTACTTGAGAACATCAGAGTCTTACACCCTGCCCTAGCAGTCTCTAGCTTATGGGCACTTGGTGCTCTCTATTTGTATGGAAGTATGAGGTAATACTACTTGTACATCTCAAGTCTTCTTGATTCCCTCATGAAGAAGCCCCATTCTTCTCAGCTATCCCTATTTGTATTGCTGTTTAAAGGGATTTAAGAGCTCAACACCATGGTACCTGCTAAGTGTGCCCTCTGCCTACCCAGAATACTTTCTTTTTATCCAACTTTTTCAAAACTTTATTTTCCCTATTCTGGCAAGATTTTCTTGTCCCTCAACATAATGTTCTCCCACAACAGTCTCTTTTACCACCTCACTCTTTGTAATCACCGATTTATTTATCTGTGTCAACCATTGGCTGACATGTTCTTTGTTTTGATTTTGTTCCTTTTTTTTTTAACATCAGAAAATGCCTTTGCTTTCGCACTCCTAGGCTTAAATAGGACTGGTGTTCATTTACTGTCTGCTCAATGAACACTCTGTATCAGAAGATCAAATCTATCCAACAACCATATGTGTTCTTAAAATGCTAAGAGTTGACTAATTTTAGAGTCTACATTTTGGAAATTAATAATAGAAACCCCTCCACAACTTCAGAAAAGAAGGCACCAAATCCCCAACATTGAAGAGAAAACACAATAATCTCTAAAGAAGGGCTGGGCAGATGATTCTGTAGAAGGTAAGGCAGTTGATATTTTGATTCTTATGAGCCCTGAATATTCAACTGTTTAAGTGTACTGTTGCATTTAGTACAACAACAAAGGGCATGATGACGTTGCAAAACAAAACAAAAACAACAAAAACAACAACAGCACCTATAAAATTTCCCAAAACAAGCAATGAGATGCATTCAGCCTCTGACCCCTAATCGAAAACTTCAAACAATTTAAAATAGTCTCCCTTAGTGTCTAATGAAAATGGATGTCTTGTCCACTGAAATCTAGGCATCATAATTAGAGTCACATGGAGGTTAAAGCTTGTGGAGAACACTTTTCAGTGGTTACGCAGAGGGAAATGCTCAAACTTCAGAAAACTGCCAGTTATTCAAAACCACATAGCATTAGCACTATGAGCTACCCTGCTTGCTGGGAGAAATCTGCTTTACTGGTAAAATAGGTGGGTGGGTCATAGGACAGCTTGGAAATTGTCAGAGTGAAAGTTGAGAAGAACACATTAGTAACAACTCTCATCCTTGTTCCACTGTATAACTTTCATCATTGTTCTCTGCACTAAAAATGAAGTCAAAGAACCATCTCAGGATGAGAAATTAACAGCAAAACATAGATTGCTCTTAAATTCAGTCATTTTCCATTTATCACATGTTTTCATATCACTGTCTTTTCAAAGCTTTTGTTGTTTGGCATTCTTTTCTCAGAAAATAGCCCATCAATCACTCAACAAGTATCTATTAAACATTTCCTGCAAGCCAGCCACTGTGTTAGGAGCTGTAACAATGCTTCTCAAAATTGTCTGATCATCGAGAAAGTGGCCACCTCTGGACTGCTGCCTATTTGTGTAAATAACATTTTTTTGGCACACAGCTATACCAATTCACTTATGTATTATATGTGGCTACTTTCCATAGGCTGCAAAGAATCCAATAGCTCACACTGATATGTTTATAAAAAGATAAAGAGATAGAATATGTTCTATGGGGGTGTGGTGTGGTATAGGGGAAGAAGGAGCCTCAGTGGGCCCATGACAAGGCATCTCTTCCCTTGAGGGACCAGCCACATGATGGCATAGTATAGAATAGAGTTTATTCAGGGCATGGGGAGGGGAGTTAAGAGGGTAGTAGAGGCAGAGAAAGGCAAAGAGAGGGAGAGAGAGTAGAGAAACAGAGGCCAGCCATGAGAGAGAGGGAGGATGGGATTGGGAAGAGAAGGGAGCAAGAGGGAGCAAGAGAGCAAGAGGCAAGAGAAAGAGGCAAGAGAGAGAGGAGGGGGCAAGCAGCCCCTTTTATAGTGTACCAGGCCTATCTGGCTATTGCCAGGTAACAGTGAGGTAGAGGTTAGACAGAATGCTCACACATACTACAAAAATTTTTGTCAATGTTTGATCCAAAGCAAAGAACTCAAAACAATTTAAATGCTGATCAATTGGTGGACAGGTTAGCTTAATTAAGGAATCACCACTGTAAAACTGATTTCCACCAAAAAAGATTACTATGAAGCCCTGACTAAAAAAGGGGGGGAGTGGATATACATACCTAGGGATATGAAACTACCTTTAACATATGCTAAATGTAAGAAATTTATACACATAACTGATCAAAATGCAGAGAATAAATAACCATATGGTGTCCAGACACAACTGACCCACCCATAACATAACTCCTACACCTATGGTTCAGGGATCGTAAAGGAAAAGGGGACAAAAGGTTTGTAAATGCAGAGAAGCAGAAGTTTTGGGTAGGATTTAATCTCCTGGAAATGTCAGAGAAGACACACTATGAAGTATCATCACCATGCCTAGCTAAACAAGACCAGAACAAGGATGACACCAATAGACATGCTGACATGGAAGAGGGAAATCTAATGGGGACTCAACACCATACAAAGGACCATAAACAACTAAAGACTGCTCAGCGTGTGAGAACACCCTAGGGAAGAGCACATCAATTGTTTATATAATACCAAATAATCAACCCTGAAATTACACATACAAGTAACTTTATGCAGACTGAGAAGGTTGGTAGGTTGTACTTATATATTTAAGAATACATGGTGTGTGTGTGTGTGTGTGTGTGTGTGTGTGTGTGTGTGTGTGTATTTGTGTGTGTGTAAACAAAGAAATAAAGACCGTAAACTTGAGCAAGAGCAAAAGAGGTACATAGGAGAGGTCGAGAGGAGGAGACAGAAAGAAAGGGAAAATGATGTAATTATATTTTAATTTCAAATATAAAATATTTTAAAAAGAAATTATATACAAATTGTATGTTATATTTAATGAATATACATAGAAGGCCAATGCCCTATCCATCATAAGACAGTAGATACAGACATAAAGACATGAATGTGTTTAAATACAGATGACATCACAAAAATAGAAATGTATACAAGATTACTTGTTCTCTCTGGGTAACCAAATTTGAACCCTGAGGACTGAGATGGAAGAAATAGCTTTAAAGGAATCATCATTCTTTGGACCAATGGAATCTTTCATGATATGCATATATCATGATCTATGATCTATGATGGATCTATTCCATATTAGTTAGTATTTAATAATTTTAAAATTCACATATTAAATAAAATTAAGTTTGGCTTTTGCCTCAAAGGAAATAAAATTCTGTTGGCCAACTGAAGCTTTCTGCTACCTCTGAACAAGAGTAGACTAGAAACTTCTCCATCCAGCATCATTTTTCATGTCAAAGAGGAAAAACTGCAGGATTTCAGACATTGACAAACATCCTGACAATCACACATGGTCATTCAATAAACAAATTTGAGTGAAGAACAGTGGCATCCCCTTGAAGGGAAAGTAATGTAGATCTAGCACTGAAGTTACTGCAACCAGCAACACAGGAAGTCCTGGAGCACTTGAAGGCGGTGCTGACTCTATCCATCAGCCACAGGAAAATCATGCCTCTACCCTAAGGGCTTAGGAGGAGAAGAAAGCAAGTGTAAAAAGGAGGCATTATTTCATCTCAAGGCTGACCTGGACACAAAGGACAAGGAGAAATAACAACAAAATGAATACCAACCACATAGGGAAAACTGTGTGTGTGTGTGTGTGTGTGTGTGTGTGTGTGTGTGTGTGTGTGTGTAAGAGAGAGAGAGACAAAAATTGTTTAAAATGAAAATGGACTTTCAAAGCTGCCCATATGGCATACTCCTTTGGGGAATGACCTTCAGATCTGCATTAGTAGTCTATGAAACTTGAGTCCAGTAGCTTTTAATGGAAGTGGCACTATCTATCAATCAATGGAGATTTAAAAGAGAATTTAAATCTTTAAGGATATTATACAAATATATTATTGATTATAGTCATCCCTAATTCCTCCCAGGTCTAAACCCCATCTCTCTAACCTCACCCACTCTTGTGTCCTTGTTTTTTCCTATATCACCCACTGATCAGAGGAGAGATTTTTAAGATTCCCGTTATATTATCACTGAAATCTAAAAGGCAACCAGGTCCTGTCATTAATGGGAGTTATCTCTTTGCAGAATGAAAACATCATCATTTCCGGAATGTTTAGGAAGATACAAGTAGTATTAAAAACTTTTATACAGAAAGGTTAAGAGAGTGAGGGGTGTTTTTGTTTTGCTTTGTTTTGTTTTTAATAAAGCAAACTTCCAAATCTAAGGTTGTTTCACATTCTTATTCTCACAAAAAGAAATGATCACTTTATGGCATCTAGCTAGAAATCTCAAAACAGAGTAGCAAGCACTAGCCCAAACTGATTTCAAAGTGAAATCCCTTCTTTGTTGTCATTCCAATACCAAGAGCGACCTTCCCTCTGGCTCCCACCTTTGAAATGCAATGTCACTCAAGGTTCACTGGCTATTTTGAGAATAAGCAAATCTAATTACCCAAGACTTTTGCAAACTCACGAAGCCCAGGACAAGTTAATACCTTTATGTTAATTCTAATCACTTTCTATTTTTGGCATTTTATTATTTTGAACATGTGCCAGCTGTTATATTTCTAATTTAACCACCTAGTTGTGAAAAATCTCATGCCATGTGTGTTGGACTTACTTCTGCTTTGAGGAGAAAATCCCCAAGAAATAAAAGTTATAGCACAAAAGAACATTGAGCACTTGGGATAAATGCATAATTATGGTCACAGATTAATACCAGTGTTTAAAAGCCTTGAGTTGTAGAAAAATGAAAAGAAAAAATACTTGCTTGAAAACTCATAATAAAACCAAAATTTATATTGAATAAATTCATTTGAAATAAGTAGTATTTTCAATATTAAAACTCCTTGAAGGCATAAACTATCAACTGTAATTATTGAGTTATATGTTGGAATACCTACTTATAAAAGAACATAACAGAGCACAATTTAATAATGATTTTTTTCAAGTTCATGTATATAAATAACTTAGACAAGAGAGCAGCCATAATGGAAACATCCTGAAAAAGAAAAAAAAAAAAAGAGTATGTTGCTCTTTCTAGCTAATTTCAAGTTGTGTGATATCCCACACACACATCTTTTGACTAGTCAGAAAGATTCGAAGAGGAGCCAAAACACAAGCCAGAAGGGCACATTTATGAAAAGATAAGAAACATTCATAGTAATTAAAATTTCATCATTACTAGCAGTTCCTAAATTCGCCTCATGACTGAGGTCTACAAGGAACTGGCATGGATTTGTGTTTCTGTTTACATTTTAAATCAAGTCAAAGTTCAAATCTGGAACACACACTGATACTCCTGGTCTCTCACAGAATGTGAAACACAATCCCTTTGATAAGATGTTGTTGATTAACAGAGTGATCTCATGTTGGCTTTGCTTTCCATAATAGATCTTTTGTAGTAGTCTTATATTTTTGGAAATTGCCATATTTTTATTGGCCCAGAGGCCTGCAGCATTGTGGGTTAAAGGTTGTAAAGGGTTAGATGCACCCGACAAGTTTATTCTCTTATAAAATACTTTGTTTGGAAACATTAAAATGCATATAAAGTTTTAAAAGTACCTATATTCTAAGAAAACAATTGAATACATTGTGATAGCCAGAATAAATTATGTATTAAAAGCAATGAAGGGAGATTCACAGTATGTGATCAATAATGTTGTCAACTTGGAATCTAGAATCACCTGGGAGATGAGCCTCTTCTCCGGGCATGCTTCTGTGGTATTTATCTTGAGATTTTGGTAAGAAATCAAGACTATCAGTGGCACCATTTCCTCAGTGGGATCCTGGACTGTATGCATGAAAAGGAGGAGCAGAGCTTCAGTGCACATTCATAGCTCTCTGTTTTCTAATAGTGAATGCAATGTGACCTGTTGCTTCAAGCTCCTGTCACCTTGACATTCTTGAAATAATGGTCTCTACCCTCATGAGATCAGTTTCATGTATGCTTTAAGCTTCCAGTCTCATACTCCAGCCAAAAACACAAGCTTCTGTGAGTAAACATTGTCAATCAGATGGCAAGTAGAGGATGCCACTGCAAACAACCCTAACAATAGTTCTATCATTCCTGGCAAGGTCCCATGCCTAGTTTGGTAGAGCAGATGTCCAAAGATAACTTTGCGGGCAATCCTCAATTCCTCCTGAGGGCTGCTTCCAAATCTGTCCCTAGAGGAGTAGCCTTACCCCTAGGCCTACATGAGGAGAGAACACACCCAGCCAACTAACTCAGGTACTCACTAGTTTTATTTTATAATAACAATCTCAGAGCAAAACTGTGCTATTATTATGCTTTAGATATGATGGGACCTCCAAAAGGCTCATGCGTTAGAAGCCTTGTCCCCAGGTGGTGATAGTAATTTGAAGTTTCAGAATGTTTGGGGGACAAGAATATATCATATGGAAGGGGTTCATGGGGTCTATCACCCCAGATCTGGTTCTCTCTCTCTCTCTCTCTCTCTCTCTCTCTCTCTCTCTCTCTCTCTCTGTACTCTCTCTGTGTCTCTGTCTCTGTCTCTCTCTCTCTCTCTCTAGACTCTCTCTCTCTCTCTCTCTCTTTCTCTCTCTCTCTCTCTCCTTCCTGTGTGCTATAAATAGCTTCTACTACAAGCTCCTCCTACCATGAGGTCATAAACTATTAATTGAACCTCACAACAAAGATAACCCTTTTCTTCTTTAAGTTGATAATGTCACCTATTTTGTCTCAGTGATGAGAAATGTAACTAATACAACTATGTATAGTAAAATCAGGGTTGCCCAAATTTCCTGGTAAATTTGTACAGTAAGAATCCATGATTTGAGGACTCACCAAAGAATGATACCCTGGACTCAAATAGTAAGCAAACCCAAAGAGTGTTTTATTCTGCAGAAGTCCAGCATGCTGGGGTCTCCCATTACCAAGATAGAGAGAGAACCAAGTGAGCTCACAAGCCTGAATTAAAGAACATTAGCAGATTCTAGGATAGGTGACCTTTATCTTGTTCCATCTCTAGGGACATTCCGTTACCGGCATGGGGGAGTGGG
>JADRCD010070830.1:0-13345 GCA_019843815.1 Montemys delectorum | reverse complement strand
ACACACACACACACACACACACACACATTGTACCCGTACCCATATCACCATCTATGTACATGTTTTTGACTCTTGTGGCCCTCTGTATTTACAGGGAGCTGAAAATACAAAACTGATTATAATCTCTACAGTCTTCTGATCTTGTATCACCATTCATTACCTAAAGCAACTGGATTTCAAAAGACTTAACCTGTGAAATTCTATCGGTGATACAGAACAGTAACAGAAACATCAACATATATGGGTCCAATACTGTTAAGGCACAGATTTACTTGTGTATATATGGCATATATGAAAATTTTACAAGAACTTTAGTAATGTGTCTGACAACCTGTGAACTAATCTTGCCATCTACTGGACAAATTAACTAGGTGCATGGAAAGTTAAAAGGAGAGAGAGAGAGAGAGAGAGAGAGAGAGAGAGAGAGAGAGAGAGAGAGAGAGATTTTATGTGAGTAAAATTGTAAAAGTTCATTTTTAATCCTATTGTGTGAAGTCAATTTAAGGTAAAATGAAACTGAGCTTATGAAAAAAGAAGAAAAAAAAAAACAAGGCCTGCTTCCCAGCAACTCCACAGATATCTAATGTAGTCCTTCATCTGTCACTTATTTAAGACAAATTTAAGATTTTGCTTAATTTGTATGAGTCTAAGTAGGTAGAATATACAATACGAGTTAATGTTCACAAGACAACACTGCAATTATAAACTAATATTCTCATTTTTCAGCTGAGAAATTCCATCATGGCTCAAGAAACATCACTGAAGAAGAGGCAGAAAGAATGTAAGTGCTTTGCTCTAAAGACATGTCTCTAAAGAGTAGTGAGAAGCACCTACTGATCTTTCAGAGAACTAGATTTTGGCTTCCAGCCTCCGAGTCTGGCAGTTTACAAACTCTTGGACTTTAGAAGCAAAAGATCTTAGATGATTTTCTGGCCTTAGTGTGCACTTGCTCTCATATGCATGTTACACACAGAAACATAAACGTGCATATACACATAATAAAAAGTAATAAAATGAATCTTTGAAAAACTCTAAGAGCTGAAGAATAAATGTTTTGCTATAAATTACTACTTTATGGGCTTATGCCAAGGTTGTTGTACACAAAAATTCACATCAGCTGTGTTTGATTGTACAAAATATACACAAAATCAAGCCATAAAACATGTCCTTATAAGTAGGGGAGACTCTTCCTGTCTCACTTCTTCCTGAAGAGCTTCTGGCAGTTCAGCATTGTAGCTACTGGCAGATTTCAGATACCCCAGTGGATGGCCCCGTACTCACACATATATGGACAGAATTAATTATACTTAATTGGTTATAAAAAATGAAGTTATGAATTTATAAATGAGTGTTGGGAGGAATATGGAGTAATTGCACAGGGAAAATGTGAATGGCATGTAATCATATTTCTTTGTATAACTGTATGAAATTTTCAAAAAACTAATTTTGTAACTTGATGAACATAAAGACTCTATGATGAAAGAAGTCAAGTATAGCCAAATAATTAATTAAATAAACCAAACATAAGAAGGATTCTTAATAACATCATAAGGAGGTTAAAATCAGGGTAATCAAATGCTAATCAAACAGGAAAGCCAATATATGAAGATATGTGTCATACAATATAGCAAAATTTTAATTCCATCCTCATACTTTCATAGAATAAATACAAAATAAAATAACCAAAATTTATTTTTGAAACATATTGAGCATAAATTGATATAATTGCACAGAGATCTTTCTGCTCTGCACAGTCTAGTAAAAAAAAACTATTAATGTAAAAATAAAAAATTTCATTTCAGATGCTAGAGAGATGACTGAGCAGATAAGAACACCAACTGCTCTTCCAGAAGTCGTAGGATTCATTCTCAGTTCGCAAGTAGTGGCTAAAAATCTGACATGTTCCTTGGCCTCTGCAAACAATACATACCACACACTATATGTACGGACATATATGCTGGCAAACACACACATACACACATACACACACACTTAAAATAAAAATAAATTTAAAAAATAGACCCTTTTTTTAGGGGGATCTGGAGAATATCATCCTGAATGAGGTAACCCAATAACAAAAGAACACACATGGCATGTACTCTCTGATAAGTGGATATTAGCACAGAAGCTCAGAATACTCAAAATACAACCCACAAACCACAAGAAACTCAAGAAGAAGGAAGACCAAAGTGTGGATTCTTTGTTCCTTCTAAAAATGGGGAACAAAAATACCCATGGAAGAAGTTGTAGAGACAAACTATGGAGCAGATACTGAAAGAAGGACAATCCAGAGACTGCTCCACCTGGGATCCCTTTCCATATTCAATCATCAAACCCAGACACTATTGTGGGTGTTAGCAAGTGCTGGTTGACAGGAGCCTGATATAGCTGTCTCCTAAGAAGCTCTGACAGTGCCAAACTAATACAGAAGTAGAGACTCACAACCATCAATTTGATTGAGCATAGGGTCCCCAATGAAGGAGCTAGAGAAAAGACACAAGAAGCTGAAGGGTTTGCAGTCCCTTAGGACAGACAACAATATGAACTAAGTAGTACCCTCCTAGCTCCCAGGGACTAAACCATCAACCAAAGGGCACACATGGTGAGATTCATGGCTCTAGTGGCATATGTATAGCAGAGGATGGCCTAGTTGGTCATCAATGACAAGTGAGGCCCTTGGTCCTGTTAAGGTTTATGTCCCAGTGTAGGGTAATGCCAGGGCTAGGAAGTGGAAGAGGGTGGGTTGGTGAGCAGGGGGAGGGGGAGGAAACAGGGTTTGTTTTTTGTTTTGTTTTTGTTTTTGATATTTTTTTGGAGGGGTAACCAGGAGAGGAGATATAATTTGAAATGTAAATAAAGAGAATAATAAAAAAAATTTTAAATACCAAAATTACAATCAACAAAAAAATAGACCCATTTTTCAAGCAAAAAATTAAACAGGATGATTTTGTATATGATATAAACACAGTGTAATATTCTTCTCTTTTCAGTAAATGTGTTAATGTCGCATTTTGCTTTACCTTGGCCAGGAAGCTTGGCACTCCTATATCACTTAGCTACTAAGAAAATGTCCCCATGGTCAAATCTGATTGAGGAAATTTCTCGTTTGAAGGTCCCTCTTCCCAGGCAAGCAGCACAGCTTCTAAGCTTGGTAGCTGGATTACACAGAGAAAAGGAAACACTCCCTTATCATCTTTTCTGGAGGTAGTGATATATGGGTGTGTGATGAGGTCCTTGAAGTTAGCCTCCCATTCTCATATAGGAATAGTTACCAAGAGCTTCTGATTATCCCTCATAAAGAAAGCCCTGACACATAAAACCAACTAGAAGCTCTTAGCACTATTTACATCTCCAAAAAATAATAGAACATCACAATCTACAGTTGTGACCTTTGTCTGATACAACTCTTCCTGTTCTCCTTACTGTCTTAGTTCTCAACATTTATGAGAGCAACAGTAGAATGAACATAATTAAAAGGCATAGATTATCAATGTCAAAAGAGCTAGAAGAAAGGATTATAAAAGTACTCACCATAAAGAAATATGAATATTATTTATGCACTACTTAGGCTGAATTGATCATTGCCCAATATAGACTTGAATAAAAATAATCTACCACACAAATACGTGTAAATATTGTTTGTTAAAAAACAAATTTAAAGATAAAACATGTCAAAGATGTAATCCGCGCAGGTTGTCTCGCTGGCAAGAACGCACGTGGACACACAGGATACTTCTGCAGCAATCGTTTATTACATCTTCAAGAGGGCGACCCCAGACCCCGAAAAGGCACTGCTTATATATGCCCTGGAGCGGCGTGTTCATTCTGATTGGCTGTTTGCTCATTACCTCATGAGACGCCCTGGGATAGGCTGTGACTTGGCGCTCTCTGGCCCTTAGCACATGCACAGATCACCTGTAAACTTGGGAGAGCACTGGATGTCATTGCCATCTGCTGGCTATCACTGCTCACCGAGGCTCTCTACATCTCCCCCTTTTTGTTTTAAATGATAGGCACTGGCCAATGCCCCGTGTCTTAGGCTAGCCGATGTGCTGTCCATTACCAGCACCAAGAGATCGGTGGGATCCTTTGGATCACTACTCATTGGTGTGCTCCTGGTTTATGGCATCAGCCTAATCCCATCGAAGGGGTCAAAGGCAGCGAGCCTCGAGGACATATGGCAGTTTGACTCACTCTCCAGTGTGCAATGGGATAAGACCCCACAGGGTACAAGAGCTAAGTCTCGCTGACCATTAGCTTTTAAGTATGTATTTTGTTTTTAGCATGCTGAGCCAAATATCAGGAGAGGCTCCTTGTTCTAGTGCAGCAAATGCTTGGGCAATTACTACCTTGTCATGTTTTTGTTAGGCTCTGAGCTTGCAAACCATTCAGAGAAGAAACACTAAGCCAGCACACAAGGCAACACTAAACAGGCCAATTCCCACCCATCCCTTAAGGAAAGAAAAGGCTGAAGAAATCTAGGAGGTAAATTTAGTAAATCCTTGAGCCAAGGACAGATCTAATATTCTGGAGAGCCATGATGAGGACAGGAATCTGCCTTGATGTTCTCTGGGGAGCCATCTTCTGTGATGAGGATTTCAATCGCTCCGGCAGCCAGAACGGGTTGTTTTCTTCCTGTGGGAAAACACAAACAGCTCCCCTGGATCTTATCAAGATAGGATCCAGACCCTTCCATTGGTCAGTCAAGACATCCTTCCACTTGACCATTTCTTTTGGCCTATCAGGCTCTAAGCAATGGCGGCCAGCAGCTGAATGGCCCTGACTATCCAGATTTAAAAAATTAAGAGTAAAGAGTGCTATAGAAATGGATACTCGTGGCACTAAGGGTAGAGCCTCCTCAACTTCCCCCTTTTTGTTTTATTAGATAAGATTTCAGCATGCAGTGAGCCCGTTCTATGATGCCTTGTCCTTGAGGATTGTATGGAAATCACACACAAGCCAGGATATTTCTACTTGCAGCCCACTTGTGCTAGCTGCCAAAGGGTATTTATTTGTTCTACTCAGCTGCATCACGGCAGCTGCTTCCATGCACTGGTTAGCGAGCCTCCAAGCTCTCTACACACCTTCATCCAAGCCTCTAGTTATATGGAGTAATAGCGGCTCAGCATACACTAGTTGTTTGATCAGCAGCATGGCTGCATCTGGATTACCAAAGATTCTCTCTGCAGCTTCTACTAATCTAGCCACAAAGTCAGAAAACGGCCCTATGGTGCCCTGTAAAATTTTTGTAAGATTCCCGCTTATCTCCCCTTTATTACCAATCTGATTCACCTGTTCAAAGACTTGCAAGGGGTAACCAGTCTGTTGATTAATCTGAAAGTCTGTTTACTAATCAACAGCAAAGCAACTTTGCCCCAAAAGCATATCCCTATCCCAGGCTTGATTCCCAGCTGCGTGATTAGCATCTGCCTGTTCATATTCCAAGGGGAGGTAGAAGGTTCTAAATGGCTATTTTTAACTCGTTCTTCAATTAATTTGGTAGCTGCCTCCAATTTCTCAGAGGATAAAGGTCATTGAGGAACCCACACGGCCTACTCCGTAAGCCAGGGACTGAACGCCATGAGCGCAGCTGCCACCCCTGTGGTGGGGGAACGGCGACCTCCTTTTTCTAGATGGAGGGGCCTTGACAGGCGCCAACGACCCCCGGATGTGGCTCAAAGATCGCCGTCGGGCTGGGCACAGCGCTTCCTCCCATGGCCCCGCAGCGCTGCTCACCCCCCCCCCGCTCCTCGGGGCCACTGCGCGCTCGCCTGCTCGTTAGCCCGCCCACCTGCCTACCTCTCCCCAGCAAAGGCTTGTAACATTTTTCTTTTATCTTCCTTTGAAAGGAAGGAGTCCAGACCACACCCGGAGAAGCACGGGAGATTATGGCCGGAACTGCTATCTGGGAGTTCGCTGCCAGCCGGGAAGCCGCGTGGTTCCCATTCCCTGCCTCCTTTTGCTTTCGATTTTGCAGCGGCGGCGGCTCCTCCCAGCGAGCTGCTTTTTCATCTAGGTCTTCTTCCTCAAAGGGACTTAGTTCTTTTAACTGAGAACTATCAAGCCCCAAAACCTCTAGTTCCTTTATGGGATAAAGATATTTCTTTCCTGAGGCTATTTTCTCCCTCCACTTCTCTCCCAGGGCATGCTTTCCCTCATCTCTCGCGTCTGCGAACTGAGCGTTCTTGGAAGGGCCTATCTTTGTTTTAAGCATGCTTTTTTCTCTCTGAGCTCCTAGTTTCCTATCCCGCTCTGTTTCTGGCATGTTGTCTTGTGAGTAAAATGAAAGCAAAAGGACAAGACTAAACATACCTCTCAGAGCGTACCTTTGCCCTGCAGTTCTGAATCCTACTCCATGAACGGAGGGTCCCCTTAGTGCCAGCGATGGTAAATTCTCGGGTTTTGGCACCATCTGTAATCCGCACAGGTCGTCTCGCTGGCAAGAACGCACGCGGACACACAGTACCCTTCTGCAGCAATCGTTTATTATATCTTCAAGAGGGCGACCCCAGACCCCAAAAAGGCACTGCTTATATATGCCCTGGAGCGGTGTGTTCATTCTGATTGGCTGTTTGCTCATTACCTCATGAGACGCCCCAGGATAGGCTGTAACTTGGTGCTCTCTGGCCCTTAGCACATGCGCAGATCACCTGTAAACTTGGGAGAGCACCGGATGTCAGCGCCATCTGCTGGCTATCACCGCTCACCACGGCTCTATACACAAAGAGGCAGAAGAATATAGATGTTTTCTAAACTGTTCTAAGGAAAGGGGGGTCAAGAACTTAAGACTAAAAATCTATGTGTTAGTTAAATGGAGCCAAAAGGAACCTGAGGGTACTCTTGGTCAGCTTTCTTGCTGGGTGCTACTGTCCTCTTCAAGGTAGGATTATAGAAGCGCTACAAGATTTCACTGTGTGTAGCTTCCTGAGTTGAGTTCAGAACATTTCTATCTCTCTTCTAAAACTGAACTAGCCCTATCTTTTTTGCTAAAGCAGTGGTTCTCAACCTTCCTCATGCTGTGACCTTTTAATACAGTTTTTCATGTTGGGGTGATAATAACCATAAAATTATTTTAGTTACTACTTCATATATATAATTTTGCTAGTACTGTGAGTCATAATATATCTGATATGCAAGATATTTGATATGTGATCCTTTTGAAAGGGCCTTTTGATTTCCCAAAGGGGTTGTGAACCACAGGTTGAAAACCACTGCCTTAATAGGAGGTATAGACAAAGTCATCCATTTACAAAATTGTGTTGTTTGACTCAGTCCTGGCTGTAGTCATTAGGTATCTTTTATTCTAGTGCACACTGAGTAGATTGTGCTTTGCCTTTTGCTGACACTGATTAAACTTTCAGGAAAATATATTGAACATTGGCTATATTTTAAAATCACAGGAATATACTCATATCCTCTTTTAATAATGAAAGACAAAATGATCATTGCTAGACTATTCCTCTAGCAGTAAATGTCTATGAAATCAGACAACTATGTAGGAGACAACATTTTATGTAGTTGAAGAAAGATATTATATAGGTATATGCCTCAAGAATGGACAGTGGGTCTATCAACTTTAGACCTGTAGCATGTGCAAGCTTCAGTGAAAAGAAGTCCAGCCCAGGTTGCCTGACTGAGAGGCACAGTGAAAATTCTGACTGATAAAGCAGCTCAGATATTTAAATTGTGTTCAGAGAAGGAGTATATGTGCAAATTTCATCATGGAAGCTAATATACCTCCACATGGGTCATATTGGCTAGCTGTGTATGAATCTAAGAGAACATGTGAGCTTTAGGAGATATCAGATATCATGCAGCTGACAGAAATTGGCATTCCCATTTGTGGAGCTAGAAATTCACTTGTCTCTGCCTCCACTATATTAAAATTTTGACTGGATTTTAATTTGTTTACTGATTTGTTTGTTTATTTTAACATGTGGATTATGCAATATTTCCTGGCAAATATGGAAAGCAGGAATGTCAAGAGCAGGCTGACAGCAAAGGCCATATGAGATGTGATTACTCCAGATATTGGCAAATGGAAAATAAAAATTGGAAGTGAATGAGATCACAAAGATGGACGGCAGTTCCAGACACAAATAACACCAGGCTGGGGACTGGCCAGGCTGTTTCACCTCTGGTTGGAACTTCTCTCCAAATGTTGTATTCCCACAGAGATATTTGAATTTGTTGGCATCTGTCTATCGCTAAGTAAGGATGTACTTGGAAAGGAAAATCAATAATATCTGAGTGTAGCATATTGGTGATATCATAAGGGAAGTACTTCTTCCCTGGGGGAACAGGCAGGCCACCTTATATCTGTAGATACTGATCAAACAGATTAAAGCTGACTAATAAATCCAGCTAAACTTCAGGGCATGTAGAAACCCTTGGAAATTACATGGGTTGGAGCATTTAGAAGGTAAAGCCATGAATAATAGATTTACTTTTTTTAAAATGTATTTATTCATTTTACAAACAAATATCACCCCTTCCTCTCCTCCCAGTACCCCCTCACACAAGTCTTGCCCCCACCTTCCCAGCACACCAAATTGCTGCAGGACTGGGCACATCCTTTGACACTGAGGTCAGACAAGGCAGTTCATTTAATGGTATGGGATCAACAGGCAGGCAGGCAACAGTCACAGGGACATCCCCTGCTCCAGTTGTTGGGGAACGTGCATAAAGACCAAACTGCTAATCTGCTACATATATGCAGGAAGCCTTGGTCCAGTCCATGATTGTTCATTGGTTGGTAATTCAGTATCTGGGAACCCCCAACAGTTCAGGTTAGTTAACTCTGCTGATCTTACTGTGTAGTTCCTTTTTCTCTTCAGGTGTCCCAATCCTCCTCCCAACTCTTCCATAAGACTCCCAAGCTCCATTTAATGTTTGGCTTTGAGTCTCTGCATTTCTTTCCATGGCTGATGCATGGAGGTTTGAAGAGGATGGTGTTGTTAGATTTTTTTTTTATGCAAGCATACCAGAGTATAATTAACACTGTCATGGATTGGATCTTGCCCAAGGGATGGGTCTCAATTTGGAGTAGTCATTAGTTAGCCATTCGCACAATGTCTGTTCTTTGTCCCTTCACATCTATGCAGGACACATTTTGGATCTAGTGCTTTGATGGTGGGTTGCTGTTCTTATGCCTCCCTAGGTACAGGAAGTAGCCACTTCAGGATCCATATCCCTATTCCCATTTCTAGATGATTGAGTTAGAGTCACTCCTATAGACCCTTAGAGGCCTCTCCCTATCCCAAGTTTCTATCATGTCCTAGAGATTCCTGCCCCCTCTCCCCCTACTGACCACCAATCACCCTTTTCCCCTGTTCTCCCTATATATGATATCTCCCTACCCCTTTCCTCTTTCCATATTCTCTTCCATCCAGTTCTCTCCTTCCATTTATCTCTGATATCCATTTTGCTTCCCCATCTGAGAAAGGTTCAACCATCTTCCCTTGGATCTTCCTTATTATTTGTCATCTTTGGTCCTGTAGATTAGAGCATGACTAGCTTGTTCTTTGTAGGTAATATCCACTTATTATTGAGTACATACCATGTATGTCATTTTGTATCTGGGCTACCTTTCTCAGGAAATTTTCTAGTTCCTTCCATTTGCCTGTGAATTTCATGATGTCTTTGTTTCTAATGGCTGAGAAATATTCTACTATGTAAATATACCACATTTTCTGCATCCATTCTTCAGTTGAGAGATATCTAGGTTGTTTCCAGTTTGTGGGTATTACAAATAAAGCTGCTATGAACATAATTGAGCAAGTGTCCTTGTGGAATGGTTGTAGCATTATTTAGGTATATGTCCAGGAGTTGTATAGCTGGATCTTGAGGTAGAATTATTACCAACTTTCTGAGAAAACAACAAATTGATTTCCAGAATGACTGCCCAAGTTTATATTCATACCAGCAGTGAATGTCTGTTCCCCTTGCTCCACAAACTTGCCCACATGTGCAGTCCTTTGGGTTTTTTACCTTAGATATTCTAATGGATGTAAGTTGAAATCTCAGAGTTGTTTTGATTTGCATTTCTCTGATGACTAAGGACATTAAACATTTCTTTAGATGTTTCTCATCCAGTTGAAATTACACTTGTTAAACATTCTTTGTTTAGCTCTGTACACATTTTGAATTGGTTTATTTGGATTGCTGGTGTCTAACTTCTTGAGTTCTTTATATAGCTTAGATATTAGTCCACTGTCAGATGTAGGGTTGTTGAATATTTTTTCCCAATCTCTAGGCTGTCATTTTTTTCCTAGCAATAATATCCTTGACTTACATAAGCTTTTCAGTTTCATGAGGGTCCATTTATTAATTCTTGACCTTAGTGTCGAGCAATTGATGTTCTGTTCAAAAAGTTGTCACCTGTATAAACAAGTTCAAGGGTATTCTTCCTATCCCACACTGTTCTAGATTTTACGTTCTGTTCTTTTATCCATTTTGATTTGAATTTTATGTAGGGTGATAAATATGGATATACTTACACTCTTCTTCATGCAGGCATCCAGATATATCAGCACCATTTGTTAAAGTCACTCTCCCTTTTCCATTGTATGATTTTGGCTTCTTTGCCAAAAATCAAGTGGGTTTATTTTGTGGTCTTAGATTAGATTACATTGATCCACCTGTCTGTTTCTAAACCAATATTAGGCTGCTTTTATTACTGTTTTTCTGTAGTACAGCTTTAAGTGAGGGATTTTGCTCAGGGTTGGTTTAGGTATCCTATTTTTTGTTGTTGTTGTTTTGTTTTGTTTGTTTGTTCATTTTTGCCCATATGAAGTTGAGAATTGTTCTTTTAAGATATGTGAAGAGTTGTTTTGGAATTTTGATGTGGATTGCACTGAATCTCCGGATTACTTTTGCTAAAATGGCAGTTTTCACTATATTAATCTTGTAGATCCATAAGCAAGGTATTTTCTAATATATTCCTCAATTTCTTTCTTTAGAGACTTGAAGTTCTTTTCATATATTTATTTCAAATGCTTTATTAGCGTTACACCAAGTTGTTTTATGTTATTTATGGATATTATGAAGGGTACTTGTTTGCTAACTTCTTTCTCAGCACATTTATCAATTGTGTAGAAGATGGCTACTTTTTTTGTTGTTGTTTTGGTTTGTTTTTTGAGGTAATTTGGTATCCAGCAACTTTACTGAAGGTTTTTAATCAGCTTTAGGAGTTCTCTGGTAGAATTTTTGGGGTTTTATATATACTATCATATAATCTGAAAATAGTGATATTTGATTTCTTCCTTTCCAATTTGTATCCTCTTGATTTCCTTTAATTGTCTTACTGCTCTAGCTTGGACTTTAAGTACTATACTAAATAGAGAATGAACAGCCTTGTCTCGTACCCAGTTTTAGTGGAAATGCTTTAAGTTTCCCTTTATTTAAATTTAGTTTAGCTATTGACTTGCTGTATGTTGGCTTTGTTGTGTTTAGATATGCATCTTGTATCCCTGTTCTCTCTAAGACATTCATCATGAAGGAGTGTTGGATTTTGTCAAATGCTTTTTCTGCACCTGGTAAGAAGATCATGTGTTTTTGTTTTTTGTTTTTAAATATATGGTTGGTTACAATGATGAATTTGGGTATATTGAACCATGCCTACATCCACTTGATGATGCCTACTTGATCATGGGGAATGATGCCTTTGATTTACTCATGGATTCAATTTGTGATTATTTTATTAGTTATTTTTGCAGCAACGTTCATCAGAGAAATTGGTCTGAAATTGTTTCTTTGTTGATTCCTTGGGTGGTTTAGGTATCAGAGTGACTGTGGCCTCATAGAATGAGTTTGAAAGTGTTCCTTCAGTTTTTATGTTGTAGGATAGTTTGAAGAATATTGCCCTTAGCACTTCTTGGAATGTCTGGTAGAATTCTGCATCTGGCCCAGGGTGGGTTTTTTTGGGAGAATTTTAATGACTTCTTCTATTTCCTTAGGGGTTATAAGAATATTCAGATAGTTTACCTGATCTTGATTTAGCTTTGGTAATTGGTATCTGTCTAAAGAGTCATCCATTTCCTTTAGATTTTCCAATTTTGTGGACTATAGGTTTTTCGTTTTGTTTTGTTTTACTTTGTCATATTCTTTAAACTTTATAAAATATTATAACAATGAAAATGAGTAGTATAAAAGTTGTTTGATATAAAACATTCAATTGAACAGTCTTATGTAGATGCTTGTCTGCAGCAATACTGAAAATACATATGTTTTTCTCAATACAAATTTTAAATAACCCCAAACATATTAGCTGTATATTTTAAAATGATACATCACTACTAGTTTTTTTTAATGAATATAAATAAAGTCTTTTTGTTTGTTTGTTCATTTGTTTGTTTTGTTTTGTTTCTAGTAGAGCTTAAAATCTTGGCTCTTACTATGTTACGAGCCTCAAATAAGTATAATTTTTAGACATTGGATTTCATTGTAATAAGGCTGTATTTCAATGACCCTCACATCACCAAAGGATTTTACCTCCACCATAGCTAAGCTGAGAGTTGATAGCTCTGCTACACCAAGGAATGAATTGTAGGCACAATTTTTGTATACAGATTTCCTGCTATGGTCAAAGCTATTTGACTAGAGTGAGTGACTTCATTCTCAGCCCACAGAGTACAAGTTACATTCATTTAAGAAATGGTGTGTGTATTAAGATGGTCTATCTATGAAGTCAGTCACCAACTGCTTCAATGAACAATGGTTCTGCTTGGAGGGTGGCACAGATATTAGGTGAGGGTAAGAATCTGGTTCATTGGCTGTGATGATTTTGAAAGACATTCATTTTAGAGAAAGAGTAACTTATAAAGTTCTCTTCTTCAAAATTGATACAATTATCAAGCAAAGCATTCAGTCTCACTCTTTGTTGTTCTCTTACAAGCCACCTCTCAAGTTAATTGTTTATGTTTCTTTTGGCTGTATAAATAATTTTTAAATATGTAAGCTATTCTGAAAACCATAGTATAGTGTAAAAACATCAAATAAACAATCCTACTAGGAGAAGCATGGTTTCAAGACCATTATATAGTACCCAGGGAGACATTGTAATGTACAAACAAGCAGAAAGTGTATATGGATTGTATAACATTGGACCTCTTTCTCCAATTCCCAAATTAGAGAGACCACCAGATGATAGCCAACAAATTTCTAATTCCTCATACTTTTGAATTTGACTTGATTAGGATAAGTTGATAGTATTAATTTTCATATTAAGAGATATTAAGAAAAAGTAATTGTTACTTCCTATTATTTTTGGTGTTAGAAGTGGAATTATATTTGTGTGGGTTTGTTGGAAGATTACTTTCAAAAACAAAAAAAAAAAAAAACAAAA
>JADRCD010070828.1:0-10556 GCA_019843815.1 Montemys delectorum | reverse complement strand
AAGCTTCCAGTACAGAAAAAAAAAATAGTTTAAAGATAAATCACATTTATTGTAAAAGCTCTTTGAGACCTGGTAAGATGGAAGTAGGTTTGCCTCTCATTTTCCTCTGCACTCCATTTTCTCCTTAAAATCACTGCACTGAACAGTTTGGTAGAAACGCCTGGAAATTTTTCTCTCTGTGTGAATTTTTATAAAGACACAAGTTGTTGTTAAAAAATAATGCATTGCTGTGGGCCTGTGTACCAGAGGCTTTCCTCAGAGATCTCTGCTCTGGTCTGGTCTGGTGCGAGAGTTCCGAGAATTCTGGCGAAGGGAAGCGAGTGCGGGCAGGAAAACGAAGTCGGAAGTCGCTTCCACCACTTCCACTTCGCTGCTGCAGTTGGCTCCACCTCCGTCTCAGTTACTCCAAAGCCGCCCTGCACTGAGTTGGTCCGGCTGGGCCAATGAGAGGCCAACTAGCCAGTGAGGAGTAGGCGGAGCTTCAGGTAGTGTTTTTTGGGAGAGCAGACCTCTTACCAAGTGTTACAGCTCTTAGGGCAGAAGCTCTTGGATGATGGAGTCGTTCTCACACCTCTATAATCCCTCCAGATAGGATTCTTATATACAGTTTTGGGGTGGGTTAGGGATTGACAACAGGTACTTCCATTGACTTGGTCTAAGAGCTTTTGGGAAAACCCTATTTGCATGTGGGAGGGCTTGGTGCTGGTGAAGGCCACACACCTCTCTCTTGGGGGGGGGCAGGGGGTGCTGTGGGAGGTTGTAGATGCAACAGGAGCCAGGGGCCCAGGAAGCATAGCGGAACTCTTACAGTCCCACGAAGGTGGGATTCATCGCCCACCCACCGTGTCTTCGGGATTCCAGGCTTGTGCTCGACTAGGGAGCCAGGCTGTCTGTGCACAGTTCACCGCCCCACACATGACCACATGTTGCTACAATAATGGTAAATACATGGAATTATCTTCTTTGTCAGGAAACAGAGGGCCATGAGATAGATGACCTTAGAAGTGAGTGTGGTCCAAGCAATTTCCCTGTGGCTCTCTCTCATGCTCACTAGCTGTCAGATACTATGCGACCTCAGACAGTGCCTTGGTCTATGGCCTTGCTCAAAGCCTGGCTGCGGCCTCCCTTTCTTTCTTCAATTTTCCTTGTGTCCCAGGCAATCTATGTGGATAGTTAACCTTTTTGGAGGACCATATGACACACCACAATTTGCTTTTGTTCCATCATCTGGTTTCACTTTAAAGGGTAGCCTTCTTCCTTCTGTCTGTGTTGAGTGGGAACAGTTAGGTTTCAGAGCTTTGGAAATGGTCCTCAGTGGAAACAGGAGTTGGCATTAGTTAAAGGCCCCTGCTTTGTCCTGATGCCCTTGGTTTTAGGTACCTGTGTTTTTCCTGTCCCTCCACTGTCTCTAAGAATTAAACAATGGGCTTGGTTCTTCAAACTATTAAGCAATAGGAGGCTATCCTGGAAAAAAAAATGTTCTTTTCCTTTGGACCAGAGTGATGCTTTCATTTATAAAGTTATCCTTTCAGCTTTCTTTTTTTTTAAGACCTGAAATATGGCCACAATTAAAATTTCACAAGCCACATGCTGTCTTCATTGTCTTTGCTAATTAAAAGCAGACAGCTTGGAGACTAAGGGCGCCATCTCCTTTGCCTAGAACTTTCCTCTGGGGCCTTTCTGCAGAAGTGACTGAACTGAGAGTGGGATGTTGTCCTAGTTGAAGCAGCTATAGAAGCAAGGCTTCTTCTAAATGTTCATGCTTCACACGGTTTACTTTCCCACCCTCTACCCACTAAACAGCCATTTTTTTTCTTGATGAAATTAAGCTCAATGGGCATACAGGAACATTCTTGACAGGGAAAAATTAACGTAAGGACTGTAGTTGGGTAAAGAGGTAAAATTCCTCAGCAAGATGGAACTCCAGTCACCCACAGTGGTGACCCCTGGCAGTTGCCCAGTAAACAGTATCATTTTGGCCTACCCTTCCTTCTTTGCCTCTCTTTGTCTGCTTGTCATTATACTTTTTGAGTTGTCTCCCCCAAATAAACTACTGTATCCTGTCTTAAGATCTGCTTTGGGAGATGACAAACATTGGCTATGATGGAATTTAATCCAGGGTTTTAGGTTCCCTCCTGGAGTTATTTATTTTAACTGATAAATTGATAGCTGCTAAATAGAGATGTGTAATGAGGGGTTCTGGGATAGGAGCTTGGAAGTTTTTTAGGTAGGCATGAAACTACCTAAAATTTGATGGTTCAAATCAATAGCAACCAATTACTTGTTCATGAAAGTTTGGTCAGGGCTTAGTGTGGAAGGTTAATTTCTGATCCACATGCTGTTGGCTGTGTGCCTTTGTCTAGGGCTGCTGGATCCAAGATGCCTCTATTCACATATTTGGTCCTTCATCTGCAATGGATATACCCATACCCCTATGTCTTTCAGTCCTTCATTGTTCAGACCAGTATCTCTGTCCAGCAGACTAAATGGACATGTTTGTGTTTGAATAGCTTCCCAATAGAGTAAAAGCAAAGCCTGCCAGGATGCTGCTGAAAAGCCTAGGTCTGGAACTGACACAGTATCACTTTTGCTGAAAAATTTTAAAGAAAATGACAAGGCAGCCTGAGATTTAGGCTGGAAGTAATAGCTGAAGTCCATAGATTCTAACACTTAATAGATCAGAATAATAGTACAAGTAGGGGGTGATTGATGGCAGTTAACTTGGAAAGAACTCCATTCCAGAACTGGTTTGGGAATGGAAGTTAGAGATATAAGTTTAACTTTCTGGGTTGCTTTCTGGGTATGTTCTGATTCAGTGATGGGCTCTAAGTTAGTTATCCAACTGTTGTGGCTTGGTTTATCAAATGCCCCTTGTAGGTCATAAGGTGAAGCTTGATTCCCAGTGCAAGTTCAGAGTTCAGAGGTAGGGATTTTGGGAAGTTATTGAACGATAAAGCCTCTGGCACAGTCAATGGAGTAATTCATTGAAAGTTCATAGTCTGATGGCATTATTGAGAGGTGATGGAAACTAGGTGGGGCATCATTGGAGTAAGTGGACCACTGAAAACATACTTTTCCGTGATATATCTCGTTTCTGCATCCTTCCTTGTTGGGTCACTCTGTCTCCTGACCACCATGAAGTGAGCAGCTCAAGTCTACTATGCTCTCTTTGTCAGGATGCTCTGTCTTACCACTGGCAGACACTGTGAGGCCAAATAGCCATGGACTGAAACTTCTGAGACCATGAGCCAAAATAAATCTTTATGTCATTTATCTCAACACATTTTGTCACAGTGATGAAATATAGCTACCACACCAATGATACTTGACTCATAAGGTAGACAACATCGTGAAGACAGAGAATGTATTCATGGACAGTTCATGTAACTGAATCATCTAACATCTCTGGAAATGTGCAAAACTCATTTCTCATTGGTTACTAATATTAGCACCACCTACCTTCCCTTCAAATTTTCTCTCTTTCTCCATCAATGTGAAAACATTATTATGTGGACATTAGAAAAAAAAATACACCATAGACCTAAATATAAAGCCTGTTAGAATTCTTGATAATAACATCAGAGAAAGTGTAAGCTTTAGTAAAGATATTTTTAGATATAACAACTAAAACATGGTCTACAAAGGGTACAGGGAATGAATTGTGCTTCATCCAAATCAAAATTGTTTACTTTTTAGAACATACTGTTAAGGGAATGAAGAGAAAAATTAGAATGGAGAAAATATTTTTAAATGACATGTCTGATTAAAGGGTTATTATTCTGAATACATAAAGAACACTCTAAATGCAATAACAAGAAAGTAAGCAACCCCATTATAAAGTTGAAATGTTTGCACAGACACAAAAAGAGAGATAAGTATACGAAGATGCTTAACACCCTCATTCACCTACTGGATGAACATGGCTGATATAACTGTTGCTTTCATCTACCAAAAATGGGAACAAAGTCACCTTCTCTTTTTGGAAACTGACTTTCACTGTACAGTGCAAATGTAATGTGTGGGTATTCCTATCAAGAAGGGATTTGCACACATTTATGATCCCTTTAGAGAGCTGACAGGCTATCTTATGTTTCCCTTACTAGAATTTATGTGACACATATCCACAAATTGCTAGCCAGGAACTTTAAGAAACCACTGGACACCAGCAATTTGAAGCAGATCATTTACTGTAAGCTCAAGCAGACGTGGGTGTCTTCCACCGTGCTTTTCCAATCCCGTTTAAGCTGCTAGGACTCCCTAAAAACCTCCCTTCATCTACTTCTGTGCTCAAGTACATAATGTCCTCTCATTTCAAGGAACTGGCATCATTTTGGCCTCATGACACAGGGCTTTAGTGGCCTTGGTACTACTAGTACATAAAAGATTTAAATCACCTTGATTTTTTTCCTCTGAATTCAATTAATACTTGGTGTTAAAGTCTGAAATATATTATTTTTACTTTTTTCTTCTAGGAACAAATGCTAAATTTGAGCACCCAGTGTTCACTAAGGACATCAATTTTATGATGAATAAGAAACAACATTTTTCATCTAGTTTCTAAATTTGGAATAAGAATCTTGGATGAACAGCTGCAGTGTCCCAAACAGTTTTTTCCATTTCTGTGAATCCCAAAGACACTTCATGCACTTAACATTCCAGAAATTCCTAGAATGAAAAAAAAAAGGAGACCATGCAGAAGTTTTGTTTGGTTTTTATTTGTATGTATGTGTGTATGTATGCATGTATGTATGTATGTATGTATGTATGTATGTGTGTGTATGTATGTATGTGTGTATTGTTTCTTTTTAATAAACAAAGTAACAAGTTTTATTTAACTATGACTTTTTTTTATACCCTTTGTTTTGGTTGATCTTTCTTTCCTAACTTCTCTTCCAGATCAACCTCTGCATACCAGTTGTCCCCATCCCATTAAGTCTCCTTTCCACTTCGATGTCATTTGTATCACCCTCTTCTACCCCTCTGCTTTAAGCCTTCTACCTCTCCTCACATGTTCCTGTTCCTGGTTTTATGACCAATGATCATTCCCCCATATACATATGCACATAAAAATTTCAGTTAAGATTCACATATGAGAGATGCCATGTAACCTTCCTTTGCCTGAGTCTGGATGACCCCACTAGATAAAGTATTTTCTGGATTCATCCCTATTCCTATGAATTTCATGTCTTTGTTTTAAATCTATTACCTCAGTAACTTTTTCAAAAGATGACTTAGAGTTTGGAGCAGCTCTGTGCTATTTCTCCTGATGTGTTGGTCTGCATGCCAATCCCTGCAGTGATGGTGTCTGTAACATCTTGATTACTGTAGCTTTGCAGTGTGATTCCTCCAAATTTACTTTGGCTTCATGAAATCACTCTAGACATACATTCCAACAAAAATCTTGCTGAGATTATTATTGGTATTATTTTAATTCTATTGATGAACTTGGGGAGTGAATTGATGTCTCTTTTTTTCCTATTTGAAATTTCCAATGTATGAGCACAGTTCAACTCTTTACTTATTTGGGTCTTATTTGACTTTGTTTACTCACATTTTGTTGTCATTTTCAGTAAGGAGACAAAAACACATATTTTATTGGATTTGTAAGTATTTCTTTTTAAATTTGTGTTTCTTCATTTTTCTTTTTTGAATGTCTTTTGCTTCTTTACTGACAATTTCACATATGTCTACATTTTGTCTTGGATCATACCCACCCCAAGTCTCCCCTCTTACTCCTCCTGAGCTCTCCAGCATATCACCTTGCCTCATTCCATGACCTCACTCTTTCTCCTTTCCCCCTATTGAGTCCATTTAGTGATATCTGTTAGGATGCTGACTTATCTTGCTGGCTTGATCCTGCTCAGGTTGGGTATTGTGCAGGTACTACAGTTGTAGTGCATTAAATAATAGTGCAACAAGCATTTCATGTCCAGAAGACAGCATCTCATAGTGCTCCTTCTCATCCCCAGGCTCTTATATGTTTTCCTATGCCCCTCTGATTTTGTTATCTAAGCCTTGGAAGTGTTGCTATAGATGTCCTGTTAGGGGCTGAGCACTCAACTGTCTCTTAGTCTCCGCACTTTGAACCAGTTGTGAGTCTGTGCATTATTAGCTGCTGTCCACTGCAGAAGAAGCTTCTCTGGTCAAGGTTGAGAGCAGCACTAATCCAAGGGTCTAAATATAATCTTTAGAAGGAAATATTTGACAGCATTTCTACTTAGCAAAGAACAGTAGTAGGTTCCTTACTAGGGCTGGCGACCTTCCTAGCAATGGACTTTTGACCAGTCTTCCACTGCCATTCTTGAATCACTGCCTATAAAAGATGATTAGCCTTTGATAAATGACTTCTGTCTTATGTTTCAGATGACAAAGTCTTTATCTTGTAATTTAATGCATTTTATAATATAGAGAGATGACTGGAATGCTCACCATCAGAAAACTCTGCTATTTAGAAAGATATCTATAAGGGTGAGAGGTGAGGGAAAAAGTCCAGAAAGTAGGAAGTGATGGTTTTCTGGAATCACAGTTCCAGAGGATGATATATCTATGATAGCATAGACACAAATTGCATTTGACCCTCAAAATAAATATAGTCTTGGGGGCTGGAGAGGGTACTCAGTAATGAAGAGTCCTTTTGCTGCTCTTGGGGTGGGGGGCAGGTTCAGTTCCCAGCACTCACTTAAGGCAAATTCCAGCCATCTGTAATTCCAGTTTCAGGAAACTCTGTCCCTACTTCTGGCCTTCCTGGACATTTTATGCACATGATGCACACAATGGACACACACACACACACACACACACACACACACACACACACTAAATAAATGTCTTTAAAAAGTAAACATAGTTCCAACCAAAGCATTTTTTTCTCATAAGACAATGTCAATATATTTCAATAATGAAAGAAACATAAAATGATTGATTGTACATAGAATGCAGATGTGCTTCTAATCCATTATATAGCTCATCTGAGTAGTGGACAAACAATCCTACCTGTAGTCTGTGGAAAGGAAATTAGAAAATTGGGAGAATTCAATAAAACATTTAGTAAAATCTTTTATGCCAGTGAGTATTTTTTAATTAAACTATTCAGTTAATTGCTTTTGGGACCCCTGTATTGGTATTATCACATATGAAACAGCTTCTCGATGCAAATGAAATGCTCTACTTGTTTATGAAAGAGTCATCCGTGAAGAACAAGGCAGCTACATTTTGTAGTGCAGCCTAGTAATGGCCCTGTCTGCTCTAGACCAGGCAGGTCACGTGCTAAGTGGTGTTACTTCAAGTGTTTAACTGAACTTCTTATTCAATCTAAGCCATTTTTAATCCAGAATGAATCAGCTGATTTTGCTTTAAAATTTATTTATTTATTTATTTATTTATTTATTTATTTATTTTTAGAGCACATGTCTGAGTGCTTTGCCTCCATATATGTAAGTATACCACATGGATGCCATACCCATGGGTTCCAGAAAAGAGTCTCTGATCCTATGGTCCTGGAATTGCAATGGTTCTGTGACACCAAGTTGGTGCTGAAAACCAAAGTCTTTTGCAATAGCAGTAGGAGCTCTCAACTACAAAGCCACTCTCCAGGCCCAGCCTCACACCATTTTGTTAAATAGCTATCTGAAAATGGCTTCTACTTAATTCCAATGATATCTGAGTTTCAGTCAACAAATTCACATTAATACCCAGGTTTGATTCAAAAATCAGTAAAAGTCATAGCCTCCAATTTCATTGCTCCTTTCGTCACAGTCTTTTCCTTTAAACCAACTATGCTGCCATGTGTTTCAGCATTTGCTTGTAAAAAACAGTTATTGTATATAGATCACCATGGAAGCTTAAAGTTGAGTTATGATGCTTCAAGTAGAGTGTTTGTGGTTGTTTAAGTGAGAACAGTCCCCATAGGTGAACATATCTGAGTGTTTGATTTCTAGTTGGTGAAGTATTTAGGGAAGCTTAGGACAGGTGGCCTTATTGGAGAAGGTGTGTCACTGGGGGTGGCCTTTGAGGTTTCCAAAGACCATGCCATTCCCAGTGACCTCTCTCTCTGCCTTCTGCTTGTGTAAGTAAGGATGTAAGTACCTGCCTGTGACAATGCTCCCCTTCCTGACAGTGATTTTAAATGTTGCCTTGGTCCTGGTGTCTCTCCACAGGAATAGAACAGGAACAAAGACGGCATCTAACCTCATATCTAAGACTTTTTCTCACCTTATTTCTCCTCATCTGTTTCCTATGTATACTCTGTTGCAATGTCTGTGTCTTAGTTGTAAAGATATTCAGTAAGATAGACCAAGTCCATATGCAAATGACGTTCTAAAAGCTGGTGGGGTTGGCCAAAGTCATATAGGTGATAGCGTAGATTCGTAGCATTTCACTCTCTTGATTTTTATAGAAAACATGTGTGGAATTCTTAGAATCTTACTTCGGAGTCTAACACAATGAAGTATTTTTTCCCATTGGTGTGTGTGTGTGTGTGTGTGTGTGTGTGTGTGTGTGTGTGTAGAGTGTAACTGTGTATGCATGTGCATGTTGTTCTCTGCTTTATTTATTGATGCAGCCTATCAGCTGAACCCAGAGCTTGCTGATAAACCTTGTCTGGGTAGCCAGCTCGCTCTAGAGATAACCTTGTCTGATAGCATTTTCTAGGCTCCACCCCACAGTTACCAGGCAACAGCCAGGTGTGCCTGACTCAGCATAAAAGGGGCTGCTTGCCCCCTCCAATCTCTTTGGTCTTCTTGCTCCTAATCTGTCCTCCCTTCCTGCTCCCCATCTCTCCCCATTCCTCTGTCTCCTCTGGGAGACATGGACAGCCTCTGCTCCTCTACACTCTCCCTCCCTCTCCCTCTGCCCCTCCTTTTCTCCCTCCCTCCCTCCCCCTCCCTTTCTGTCTTTCTCTGCCTTTCTCTGTCTCTACTACCCTCTCAATTCCCCTCCCCATGCCCTGAATTAACTCTATTCTATACTATACCGTATAGGCACCCCCTTCCCCCACACTTTATCACACCCTCACCAAACATATTCCTTCTTTCTTTATTTTTGTAAAACACAACACTGTCTCTGCTTCGTGGAATTCCAGGAAGTTCATCACATCAACCTGGCATTCACCTGAGTTCTGAGGATCTAAACTTTATGCTTCCTGCTCAGGCAGCAAGCCCTTTAATTACTGAGCCATTTCCCAACTGCTTCATAAATTTTTGTCTCACTCACAACTTTCTTTCCATACCTCACAAGTATGTGCAAGAATACCAATTCGTTATGCTAAAAATCAGGATGGTAGTGGGATCTGGTCGTGTTCTATTTATTGATTTCAGTGGTGTTACATGGGTATGTTCAGTTTCTAGAAAATTATTTATAGACTTGTGTTTGTAAAAACAGTAGAATGTTTTGTACTGTGGATGTGCTTCACTTGTAGAGTTCTTGCATGATGTTATGATATTTGGATGCAAAATGTCCCTCATGTACGTGTGTGTGTGTGTGTGTGTGTGTGTGTGTGTGTGCACGCGTGCGAGCGCACATGGGGGGCGTATATGTAGTTCATGAGTATATATGCACATGCATGTTCTCTGCCTTATTCATTGATGCAGCCTATCAATGAGGAGCTTAGGATGTGCTCTTGTTCCTAAGCTGACAGTATGGCAGGTCAAGGGATCTTCAGTGGTGAGATGGGAGTGGAATGAAATTGGTAGACATTTAGAAATTATACACCAGTCCTGGTTCCATTCTTATCTCTGCTTCCCAACCAGCTACAGTCTGAGAAGAAGCAGTAACATACTTCCAGCACAATGGAGCAACTGGCACCAAAGATACATTCCCTTTACTGCCATAATGGATTGCTCCTTGTAGGACTGTGAGTCAAAATATA
Source organism: Montemys delectorum (assembly GCA_019843815.1). Lineage (NCBI taxonomy): Eukaryota > Metazoa > Chordata > Mammalia > Rodentia > Muridae > Montemys > Montemys delectorum. Next base: position 691 of record JADRCD010070828.1, on the reverse strand, counting down.
CCTCTCTTTCCTTAAGTTGTCTGTCAAGTGTTCTATCACAGCAAGGAGAAAAGTAATTAACACACCTGAATTGTGCAAAGCCCCGGATTCCATCTCCAACACACCACAAAAGGTGTTTGAAAGTGTACCAACTGGGCATAGTGGGCATCTATAACACCAGCATTCCAGAGGCCGAGGCAGGGGGATTGTAGATTTGAGGCTAGCCCTTACATAGAGAGGCCCACGCTATATTGAAAGACCCTGTGGAAGATGAAGGAGAAAGAAAAAGCATGCATAAAATAAATCATTTCAGTAGTGGATGTGTTGGGGAAACTGGGAGATCAGTGCTGTATAATCCTGACCCCTGATTTTTCCTTGGACTCCATTGAAATATTTACTAATGACCTGTGCAGTGCAACAAGTAATCTCTCTCCTCCATTTTAAGGATTCACTTCCTCTTGAAGCCTTTTGTTCTGCTCTCCACAGCACTATTCCCTTCTGGTGTCTATCACAGAGCAGAGATGAAGTCCTAATCATGTGGTGATTTTGGCCACAACCCCATGATGCTTGTTTTAGCTTGTTCAATATTCACTATCTGTGCTTCCACAAGCCAGGGCACATCTGTATCTGCATCATTCATGCATGTCTGTACTTCAGGCTTCCAAATAACATGTGTAATGAAGAACTTGAAGCTAATTTTCCAGATGATATG
>JADRCD010070817.1:0-16646 GCA_019843815.1 Montemys delectorum | reverse complement strand
AAAAAAAAAAGCCTGCATTTTAAAGTTATTTATGTTGCATATTGTAATATTAGTATTATATGAGATCTTAGGGATAAACAATAAAGGAATAGAGTTGAATAATTATGTATTTGTGTATTAAGTTGTCAAGGGTCAATTGTCCTGGTTGGGTTTGTTTGTTTGTTTGTTTGTTTTGCTTTGTTTTTTCCTCAACTTGACACAAGCTAGAGTCAAGGACCTGAGACAAGAATAGTAGACTAAACCTCTGAATGTAAGCCAGCACCAATTAAGTGTTTTCCTTTTATAAGAGTTGCAGTCATGGTGGTGTCTCTTCACATCGACAGAACACTGACTAGGACAGACTGTGAACCAGGACATTTAAGCCAAATAAGTCTTTTGCTCCCAAAGATGTTTTGGTCTTGGAGTTTTATAATAGAAACCCTAAGACAACATGTGACATTTCACACTCTGTACAGTCTTTGAAGTTTTAATCAGTTAATCATTCTTGCAGAAAGTTAAGTATAAGGTGGTATTCTTTCAGGAACTTTTCTTCATAGAAGTTCATATTTATGCGAAATGGGAAATACATATAAACTGTAGTTGGTGCTCTAGCGGGACAATAGAGTTGTTCGTGTTTTCTGTTTTTCCTCTTTTGCTTAATTGTTCTATCCATTATTAACACTAGAATACTGAAGTGTCTAAACATTGTTCGTGTGATTATGACACACTAAAAAACGTACTGAAAAAAAACACCCATGAACTAGATGAAAATTTAGCTTACAAATCAAATATAAATGCTGCTATCCAAGATATTAAGGAATTCATATAACTGCAGCAAAACCAATAAGAGGATTCTTATATTTAGGTCTGGAAGACACACCTTAAAGTCCATCTTATTCCTGGCGTCCTAGATAAGCAGGTGCGTGGGAAGAGGTCTGGGTCCTGACTTGCAGAAGGTCCTTAAGGAGAATGAGTATGCACAAAGGAAGACAAGGCAGGCGTGAACTCTGTTTAAAAGCTGGCTTCTGTCTCATTGCATGAGCCCAGGAAAAGTCCTGCATCGAGAGTGGAAAGACCTTGCCTTTATAAAAACCCCTACGGTTTAGTGGTTCCCTCCAGAGAAGGGCAGCTTTCCAAAGAAGGGGAGTTCACTCACTTATTGCTAATCACATCAGGATCGCTCAATCTGCAGGCTTGTCCCAGACCCAGAAACGAGTCTCGACTTGTCAGAAAACTGGGACCATAATACCAGGAAGAAGTGGGAAGGACTAATAATACACATGAAAGCCTGCCTCACTAGAAACACCAGCAGCTAAAAACCGCAAGGACACTGGCCAGCCCAGATGCGCAAGGCTCACGGCGCTGAAATTTGGAATCCTGAGCGGGTTGGGGTAGGTGCGGGGACTCTCGGTGGCACCGGAAGCGAGGCTCCCGAGTGGACCAGCAGGGGATCCGGTGGACCGTTAAGCTCCGGAGTAGGCAGGGACTCCCGGAGGATCAACCCAGGGCTGGTCCACGGAGACGTCGTCAGGGAGCGACTGCCGGTGCTCGCCACCTCTGACGTATTTCCGGTGCGCTGGAGCTGGCGAGGCTCGCTGAGAGGCACATCTTGACAGACCGGGTGTGTGCTCTAGGTGCAGGTTGGCGGCGCCCGCTGTTACACTAAGTTTCGGGCCGTCCCGCCCAGCGGCTGGGCAGAATGCGGCTGGGCTCCGGGGCCTTCGCTGCCAGCTGCGTAGCGATTGAGGTGATCGGGGTCGCGATATTTATTCGGGGATTCTTCCCAGATCCTGTTCGTTCCTCTGCCAGATCAGAGCACGGTGCAGAGACCCCAGCGCCCGAACCCGTAGCAGGTATAGCCTCCCGCCCCCTTCTCGGTGGTTCCGGCTTTCATTCTGCCCCACCGACACAATTTGTATTGTTTTAGCGATGTTTGTGTAATAATACACCTTTGAGACATTCGCAGCCCTATGTCGACTATGTGATAATCAGAGTAAACCCAGAGTAACTCCGGCTTTGCATCTTGTTTACAGCTATTCCGTGATTTATACCCCTTTTCCTAATAATCTTTTCAATCACTCCCAATTTAGGTTTCCAGTTTTGGACCCATAGGACATAACAGGTGATATTTCTTCAGACCTCCTCCAGTTTACAGCTCTCCCCCAGAAGACCTCCTGATTCTCAGTGGTTAGGGGCTCTCTGCGTTAGGACCCTAGTATCCTCACCAACGAAGAAATAAACACCCGATAACGACTCTACTGCTGTGAAACAGGCCCACATAATCACAGCCAATGGACATGTAAGCCCATAGGTTCACCGTCTGCAAGACTAGGTTTTAGGCCAAGTTCAGGGAGGCACAGGACCCAACTGTATGTCTCTTAGGTAGAGGCGTCCCTGTCCTGGATGTCCCAGGGATACCTACTGTCCAGCCTAGCCAGGAGATGCCCTTCTTGGTAGTCACTTGCAGGCTGGTTACAGTCCTTGAGGGAACCTTTGTAGTTGTCTTGTTTGGTTTCTTAGAAAATTAACACAACACTGGCTACCAAAAATTGGCCTTCTTTCAGGTTGAAATAGATTTGATGTGTGCTAGAAGAACAAACAAAAAAGACATTGAAGGCAATGGAGTACTAAATAGAGTTTAAAATCTAATTTCCCCTTTTCTAAACAATTTTAGGAGTCAGTTCGAACTGGACCAAGCTGCCGCCACCTCTCTTCAGTAAAGTGGTTATTGTGCTGATAGATGCTTTAAGAGATGATTTTGTGTTTGGGTCGAAAGGTGTGAAGTATATGCCCTACACAACACATCTGGTAGAAAAAGGAGCCTCTCATAGTTTTGTGGCTGAGGCTAAGCCTCCTACCGTCACTATGCCTCGAATCAAGGTAAACTTAACTTGGTTAAATTTTATGAATCATGGCTTGGCTCTTTTGAAAGTTTAGAGCGATTATTTAACCTACTTGGAGACCCTATTTTAATAACATGAAAAATATTTCAGTGTTGTCAGTGTTGCTGGGCAGTGGGATGCTGAAGGAATACCATAATAAGATAATCTTTTTACCCCTTGTTAAGTAGCTGAAGTTCATACCTCATAGAAAGGACAAAGGATTTAGAGCCAGATTTTCCAGGCTACCATAGTCCAAGAGTCCTCCTCTTTGGTGGGCTACTGTGCTCCTTAGTTATCAGGCTTGAGGGAGTCTTTGGGGATGTTCAGTCTAGTTCATTAATTGTATGTACAAAAAACCAGATTTGGTCAAGTTAAATTATTTGTTGAAATTATATTATACAAAATGATCAAACAACTATGAACTGGTCAGAAGAGCTGTTACTTCTACTACATAATTAGTTGTTCAATCTGGTAAGGGTAGTTCTGAAGTGCATGGTGCTTTACCTAAGAATCATGGCTAAATTAAAAAAAAAAAAAAAAAAAAAGCGCTGGAGAGATGGCTCAATGGTTATGAGCACTGACTGCTCTTCCAGAGGTCCTGAGTTCAATTCCCAGCAACCACATGGTGGCTTCACAACCATTTGTAATGTGATCTGATGTGTCTGAAAGACAGCTACAGTATACTCATATAAATAAAATAAATAAATTTAAAAAAAAAGAAGCCCTGTCTGTAGATCCAGGACTAATTACTAGCAACTGCTAGTGTTGATACTGTACTAGATCTACATTTAGGGGAAACTGCTTTCATGGGGCTTTTAGTCTCTATGGATGTATAAGCATTGGACAGACAAGCATTCAAAGAAACATGTAGTTCCATTGTGATGAGTGCCCGACTGAAAGAGAGCACTATTGGGAGGAGTTGGAAAGTGTTGGCAGAAAGGACCAGGAGTGTCTGAACATCTGCGGCTACATTAAATAAAACATTTATTTCATTTTATGTGTATGAGTGTTTTGCCTGCATGCATGTAAGTACACCATAGAAGGCAGAAAAGAGTGTTGTATCTGTTGGACTAGAGTTACAGGTGATTGTGAGCTGTCATGAACTGAACCCAGGTTGTCTGCAAGAGTGGCAAGTGCTCTTAACTACTGACCAGTCTTCCAAGGCCCTAGAAGTTTTTTTTTTCAAATTATTATTATTATTATTATTATTATTTTATTTATTTATTTATTTATTTATTTTGGATTTTCGAGACAGGGTTTCTCTGTATAGCCTGGGCTGTCCTGGAACTCACTTTGTAGACCAGGCTGGCCTCAAACTCAGAAATCCGCCTGCCTCTGCCTCCCAAGTGCTGGGATTAAAGGCGTGCACCATCACTGCCCGGCTTAAATTTATTTACATTTTTGACTAGTGACAAAACTCAACATTAGAGCACTTGTCTAGCATATGTATAGCACTGAGTTCAAATCCTAGAACCTTAAAAATGAAGTTTGCATTTAATTGCCACTGAAAAATTCTTATCAAAATTCTGTAGGCATTACAAAGATTCCTGTTCTTTTCACCACACACCTATGGATGTTGATATTTTAGGTGGTGATATAACTCCAAATCATGAAGATTCATTGCTGTTACTGTGGCTTGTGGGGTCTGTGGTAAAAGTTGGGGAGAATGTTGACTCCACTCTCTCTCAGAAAGATAGGAGGACATCTTATACCAACCATCTATTATGTGGTGCAGTGTTTTCGATGTGATTTGATGTTGCACTAACACTTTTGGCCCAGTTCACTTCGAGAAATGTATACAAGCAGAGTTTCTTCTTTTAAAAAAAAAGCTTAGAGAAAGATATTAGATTTGCTAGATTGTTAGGGTTTGCTTGTTAATGAGCTTGTTTGTACAAAAGGCAGCTTAAATCTTATGGGAAACCCTGACAAAGGGTCTGAATATACAGGTTCATGTTATCAATGCTTATACACATATATTAGTATTAACTTTGTCAGTAAGACATAGCTTCTGTGACTGGCACTGTGTCTAACTATTGTTGCCATCTTCTTCACTATCTTACCAGTGTAAGGATTCCCTGAAGCATGTTCATTAAATAATCAAGTCTTCAATATTGAGTTTGATATGTTGGTCCAAAGTCCGTGCCGATCTTCCTCCCCTCCCTGCTTGCTTTCCATCCTAGCTTTGATTCTAGTCTCTAGAATAGGGTCTGCTATAGGTTTGTACTCACCTGTTTGACCCCCAACTGATCTTCCTGTCTCTTGTGTTTCACTTTTGGATCTGTGTTCTAAGTCTTGACATATTTCTTTCTACAGGCATTGATGACAGGAAGTCTCCCTGGCTTTGTTGATGTCATCAGGAATCTCAATTCTCCTGTGCTCCTAGAAGACAATGTGATAAGACAGGCAAAAGCTGCTGGGAAAAGAATAATCTTTTATGGAGATGAAACATGGGTTAAATTATTCCCAAAGCACTTTGTGGAATATGATGGGACAACATCGTTCTTTGTGTCTGATTATATCGAGGTCTGTCTCTGTCTCTGTCTCTGTCTCCCTTCCTCCCCCCTCTCTCTCCTCCTCTCTCCAAACACTCATTCTGCCTAGGTAAGGGTAGAACTTGAAATGCAGCAAAAGCCACTCTTGACTCTTTATACTCATGGTTCCTTCTCCAGAGTGCTGGGATTACAGCCATGCACCTCCATGCCTCCTGGAACTCACTCTGTAGACCAGACTGGCCTTGAACTCAGAAAGCAGCCTGCCTCTGCCTCCCAAGTGCTGGGATTAAAGGTATGTACCACCACTGCCTGGCCAGAAGTCAGTTTCTTAAAAACAAAAGCATTATACCTTAGGTAGAGTCTGATCCTGCCACTTAGAGGTGATGCTATTTCCTGTGTGGTATTTTTTAATTTATGGAATGGTATGGAAAGATTATAAAATCATTCATTCCTGTAATCAATTGTAAATGGTAGCATAAACCCAGTGCAGGAATGAACCAAGGTATGTAGGCCCCAAAATGCAAAATAGTTGGACAGACATTGAGGGCACAGAAGATCAGGAAGGGTGCCACAACAGAGGAGCTATGTCATTGAATGAGTGCGGACTCACAGGCAGAAAGAGAGGCAACAAAACAAAGTTATAAGAGTCCAGTGCATACCATGATAGGTGAGACAGGTATGTGAAGGCGGGGCCTGTGGCATCTATTATCACTGTAGCTCTACAATCAGAATCTCAGTTTAGTTTGGGGGTTGGGGCTAGTCTCTGAGTATATGTAGTCTCATTGGACCTTTTCTTGAGTGGTAAACCCTTTCCACAATTCACCAGGGCAGGCGCAGTGTGACAAGTTTTCACACTGTGATATCAGGTGGAAATACTTTTTTTTTTTTTTTTGTGGTACATATTTTAGTGGGAAGAAAGTGGGCTTACTGAAGACTCTGCCTGAGTGGGGCCTGAGCGGGGCCTGACCCTGTTAGGGCTCTTCACCTGCTCACATTGCCTCAAGTGCTGCTTGCTCCAGGTTAGGAGATGCTGTGAATGTTGTTCTACCCACAAGCAGCCTTTATGTAGGACCGCTGCTTGTTCCTAACTGCACTGTACCGCCTTGGTCGGCCGCCTTCTACCTTTATTCAGCCCTTACCTCGCCCGTTATTATTCTTGCTTCTTCTTTAGTTTACTTATTCAGCTTTAGTTAAGACCAGCAATGGTCTTTGCTAATTTAAATGATCTGTATATTTGTTCACAAGTTAGAGACATCAAAAAGAATAGGCATAAGAACTTAGCCTAATACTAATATTCTTTTTGTAATAACTTTAGGGCTTTTTAAAAATTGTTTTTTTTTTCAATTTCTATGACTTACCTAAGATTAATTCCTGATGATGTAGGAAGAATTAGATGCACTGTTTACATGTACTTTCTCCCTCCCTTTGAAGGTGGACAAGAATGTCACAAGACATTTGGACAAAGTATTAAAAAGAGGAGACTGGGATGTGTTAATCCTTCACTATCTAGGGCTGGATCACATTGGCCACATTTCTGGGCCCAACAGCCCCCTGATTGGTCAGAAGCTCAGCGAAATGGACAGTGTGCTGATGAAGATTCACACTTCACTGCTGTCAAAAGTAAGGCTTGCCATGGTGCATTGTATGATGATGGAATTCCATGTGGCCAGCATTTCCTAGGACGAACAGAAATGACTGAGACGGTACCATGCCCATGCGGTCATGCTTTTGCCATAGGTACCTTCCAGATCATCTTCCCAGGATGCTGCTGTTGGTAGAGTCACATTCTAGCCAGAAAAGAAACATTAGAAATACAGTAAACAATATAAATGTGCCAAAAAGTAGTTGCTGTCCATGGAAAACTTGGGCAGTAGAAGCCAGCACCCCTGTTTGTGGGGTGGGGTGAGGGCTGTGGTTTAAAATAGTATATTCAGGACCATCTTTCTGGAAAAGTATTCCATGTGACTAGAGACTTGAAGAGAGGGAGAGACAGATACATACTGTTTGTGTAGATGTGTGTCAGGTACAAAGCATTGAGGGTCAAGAGCCTGCCCAGTACCACTGGAGCAGATAAGATCAAATGGGTGCAGCTCTGGGCAGAAAAGCCCAATGACCTGCCTAGTGCCCCCTCTGGATGCCATGTGTTACCTTTAAACTGCCTTTAGTTTCTCTCTTGACAGGAAACTGAGGCAGGAGGAGTCACGTGTCCATAGTTTGGAAATGACAGATGCCCTGCTGTTAGTGGTCATAAACATAGCCCTTACATTCTCCGAGCTATGCACTGCTCTTGATTCACCTGTCAAATGCACCTGTAACATGATTCACTCTGGCCCTCTGATATGACTATAACTTCACGGGAAGAGAGCTAAAGTGAAGCTCTGCAGTTGTTTCCTTTGCAGGACCATATATGTTCTTGTGAGACAAATACAGCTGACAGGTTCCTCTTTACCTTACAGGACAGAGAAACTCTCTTACCCAGTTTGCTGGTTCTCTGTGGTGACCATGGAATGTCTGAGACTGGGAGCCATGGGGCCTCTTCCACAGAGGAAGTGAGCACACCTCTACTCCTAATCAGCTCTGCATTTGAAAGGAAACCTGGTGAGAATTAGGAATGATTAACATTTTAAACTATAATCTGGGATAAGTGATCACAGACAATGTAAGATAAAAATTGAAGGGGTAATGGGCAGTCAGGACTTACAATTTATATTCTTTGCCCTGATTCTCAAAATTATAAATACTTTTCTGTAAGAATTCTGTTGCAGAAATATTACTAGATAGGTATGGAACTACTCAAAATTTGCCTTGGATTGGTGAAGTAGCCCAGTGGGTAGGGGCACTTATGGCCAAGTATGACTACTTGAATTCCATCTCTGGGACCCCTGGTGGAAGGAGAGAACTCACTCTCTCAAGTTGTCCTCTAACCTGGATGGAATGCATGTGCCCATACACTTACACACATACACAAAGCCCTGGCTGTCCTGGAACTCCCTCCATAGACCAGGCTGGCCTCAAACTCTCAGAAATCTGCCTGCCTTTGCCTCTGCCTCCTGAGTGCTGGGATGAAAGGCATGTGCCCTTTCTGCCCAATTAAAATTTTTTTTTAATGAAAAATTGCCAGCAGCTAATATTTAAATATTTTTAAAATGCTCACTATTTAAAACCCTATTTGATAGCCAGAGTAAGGGATTCAGAGAGAGCCATGGACTAGCTAAAGCCCTATTTCTCAGGCAAACATAATCCTCTCTTTCACTGTACCTGATTTATCTGGCCTGGCTTATCCCTCTCACAGCTGCATGCTCTTCTGCCTCCACAAGACTAAACCATGTACACGGTGGTTACCATAGTTATTTCTGAAGCGCAGCTGGAGCCTGTGGATGCTCTCTGGTTCTGGTCCTGTGACCTAATGGATTGGGTTAGTATCTTGGCAAACGCCAAGCCAAAATAAGTACAGCTAGGACATGAAAGTGTGGAGAGTCATTTCCAAAGCAGTGTTCACTTGGGCAGAAGCAGGGATTTAGTTAGGGAACCTATACATATTCATATAGAGAGGTTGACCTTTTTCTAAACAGCCTCAATTAAAGAGTACATTCCTGAGCATGCTTAGTTTAATATCATAATTTAAAAAGAAAAGACAACAGACACATTTTGGAGTATGCAGGTCATGAAACAGTTTGTAAAGGATTAAGGTGATGGGCAGAAAGGTCACTGGGCATGCTTAGCTTGACCATAAGGTTTTTGTTTTGATTTTTTTGGGGGGGGATTTGTTTTGAGACAGGGTTTCTCTATATAATACCTGTGGCTGTCCTGGACTTGATTTATAGACAAGGCTGTCTGAAACTCACAAAGATCCACCTGCCTCCCAAGTGCTGGGACTAAAGGCGTGTGCCACCATACCCAGCTTCATACGTTTTTTTTTTTTAAAATAAGATTTTTAAAATTAAAATTACACAATTCCCTACCCCCCTTTGGTTTTCTGCCTCCAATCTCTTCCATATTCCCCCTTGAAATCATGGTCTCTTTTTCTTTGTTATTGTTTTATACTACACACACACACACACACACACACACACACACAAAAATTTTATGTGTCCTTAGATGTACAACCCTAACCTGCTCAGTCTGTTTAGTGTTACATATTTCTATATAATTTGAAGGCTGACCACTTCGTATTCCAGTAGTGCTTTGTCTGTGGAGACTATGAAGTCTGTCCTTCTCTGTTAGCATATCTATAGATATTTTACTTCTTTGGGTCTTGTTTAGGGACTCATATTGTTGGGGTGTCATGGGTGAAGGCTCCCTGTCATTTCTAGGAGACATGATATTATAGCAGATTTTCTGATCCTCTGACTCCTACAGAGTCTTTCTGCCTCCTCTATGGAAATGTTTCCTGAGCACGTAGTTGTAGGTGCATCAGTTGAGGGTAGACACCCACGATCACTTGTTCAGGAGTTATGTTGTAGGTATATCAGGTGGGAGTGGGCACCCAGGATCGATTGTTCAGGATTTATGCTGTAGGTGCATCATTTGGGGGTGGGCACCCAGGATCGATTATTCAGGAGCTATGTTGTAAGTTTATCAGTTGGGGGTGGGCACCCAGGATCAGTTGTTCTCTGCATTTTGACCATATGGTTTTCTGAAATGGTCTCCATCTGTTACAAAGAGAAGATTCTTTGATGAGTGATGAAAGCCACACTTATTTGTGGGTTTAAGGATAAATATTTAGAATGCAATTAGGAATTATGCTGGTTTAGTAAGATGGAGGTGTTTATATTCTCTAAAATCCATGGCCCCACTAACCCTTGGGAATTGGTTAGTTTTCCAGTACCAGGCATGATTCTCATCACGTTGAATAGGCCTTAAGTCCAACTAGAAAGCTGTTGATTACTACCAGGCTATGAGGCCACTATGGTTATCCTGCATCTGGTTCTCACAGGTTGTCTCAGTAGTTCATAGGCAGTACGACTGGATAGGGCTATTGGTTGGCTCCTTTTTGGTACCCTTGTATATAACTGCCTCTTTGCTCTCACCAAGCCTAGAAGCTCCAGTCTTGACACCTAATTGTTCTTTTGTTTCTGAGACAAAAATAGATGAGAAATAGCCTGTTTCCACCTTGGAGTGGGTAGATACTCATTCCATTGTAGATTGGGTGAGTGATGGGGCTACATTTTGGGCTGAACCCCTTAGAGTTGCTGCCTCCTGGAGCTTGGAAGTGGGGTAGAGAAATTCATATGCTGTAACTCTTAAAGTTCTTACAAAAGCTCAGTGGATTTTCATGAATGAATGTTTCTTCATTTGATAGATAGACTTAGATAATTCCAGACAGTAAATGGTGGCTGTTGTTTTTATGAAGTTTGGATTATTTGCCATGTAATTTCATAGACTGACTTTCAACTTGCTGCTACCTGTCCTGAGTCCTTGGGCCCCAGTAGGAACCATAGGTGTGGGTCACTCCAAGGGCAAGGGAGAAATAATGTTCCCCCTAGACCTCCATGAGGGGAGGACAGGTGTGTTGCTTGGCTGGCTCACCACTAAGCAGGACTTGACCTGTTTCATAAACTTGTTCTGCTTTCCAAACCTAAAAATGGTGCCTGACAGCTTTTTCATCAACATTTGTTTGTTAAAGGTTTAAAAGATTGCTGAAGTAGAGGTGTTGTGGGCCTAATGGAAATGTATGAATAGTGGAAGAAGAACTGAGAGCAGTTCTCTGAAATGCCTGTAGATGAAAGCCCTTTGTACCCTATGTTCACATTACAGAGCTGTAGTTATTAAAAAAGTTTGTGCTGTCAAGACTGGAGGAAAATAAAGAAGTTAAAAATAGATTCCAGCATACAAGAATTGTTGATAATAATGGCTTCTCATGTTAATGAGAAAAGACAGGACCGTCAGTTTATGATGTCAGTATAGTTGGTATGCCCAGCTAACCTTCTGATAAGCAGTGGTGCTGCGTATCCATCTCACTTTCTCACTAATACAGATCCCAGACCCAAGCATCCTAAGCTCTTCAAAGAATTCTTTATTGTGGAAAATTGCAGACCTATTAAACTAACCAAGCAGTGTAAGTCCCCTGGTGTAGCACTAGACTGCAGTAGTTACTGTTGAACTATAGCTTGTCTAATCCCATCAGTACGCACACTCATTTTCCTTGCTATCTAGGATCGGACTTCAGAACCACAAATAGGCATTTTGTCCAAATGATTCTGGCTCTGTTACTACATTTCAAAAATGCCATTATTTCTTTAATGTCATCCAATGTTCAGATTTCCAGTATTCAGCTTTTTAGTTGTCTTTGTTTGTTAGGTGCAAATGAGATCTATACATTGTGATATGCCAGTGTGTCTCTTAGATCTCTTTTAACCTGTAGGCTCCCAACTCTTTTAATTTACGCATTTATTTGCTGAAAAAAATTAAAATTGTCTGTTGAGTCCCCTGTGATCTGACCCTCCCAGTCACACGTCACACGCCCGCTTCTATGCTAACGCTCAGTCTTCCCACCCCGGCCTCCTCCTGTTACCAGTTTTTCTGTTTGCTCAGGTTTTTCTGTCACCAGCCGAAGCTCCTCTAACCCAGACATTCAAGCAGACTCGGAGCACAGAAGTCAATCTGGTTTGGTTTTTCTAGCAGAAAAGACATATTGTTTAACTATATTAGTTATTTTTGATTGCTGTGCTCAAACATAAGTTTCAGAGCACTCAGCCCATCGTTGCTTGTGGTGGAAGAGCTGTATGGTGGAATATAGCTCCTCATGGCATAGCAGACAGGAAGCAGAGTCTGTTAGCACCAAGCTGTGTACAATATATACACAAGGACCCCAAGGACCCACTTCCTCTAGCTAGACCCCAGTTCCTAAGGCTTCCACAATCTCCCCAAATCGTGCTGCCTTCTGGGTACCAAGGGTGTAAATCCACGAGACTTTGAGTAGGACAGTTTTATCTAAACTATAACAGTAGGAGTTTGCAAAGAGTAGTGTTTTAATTCTCTACATTTTTATATTACTTAGCTATAATTTTAGTCCATTTATGCTATTATAACAGACTCCCAGAGATCTGATGATTTTTACAGCAAAGGAATTGGTTTCCTGCTGTTCTGCAGGCTGGGAAGTCCAAGTTCAAGGTATGAGAATCCAGTCAATTTAGTCCCCTCTTCCAAGATGACACCTTAATTATTGCACTCTGAAGGGAGGGAGCAGTGCATCCTCATGAGATTCATTTCCTAACAGAAAATGTTTGGAACTTTATTAAATTATAAGATGGAGGTCATTTTATAGGGGTCCTGGGGCCTATGGGCTAAGACCTGACAGAAGGCGTCAACTCCCAACACCAGTTCAGTGGAGACTAAGTTCTCTCACCTAATATTAAAACTAGATCAACAAGAATAATTTTATAGGTCTAGAGGGATGGCTCAGTGGTTAAGAGCACTGACTGCTCTTCTAGAGGTCCTGAGTTCAAATCCCAGCAACCACATGGTGGCTCACAGCCATTTGTAATGGGATCCGAAGCCCTCTTCTGGTGTGTCTGAAGACAGCTACAGTGTACTCATATATGTAAAACAAATAGAATCCTTAAAAAGAATTTTTGTTATACTTTGGATTTCCCAGTAATACTATTTATATAAGAGAGACAGAATTGTTCTTCCTATGTATCACCAGTTTCAAATCAATTAATGAATTTATTATCCTTCAATAGATGGCCAATTAATCTAGTTCATTTTTTAGTAAAAGTGTGAATGCATGTTTTCAAGCATATTGACTAGGTTTTGTTCATTATAGCTACTAAGGCAAGACCTCAGTGGTCTCTGAGCCGCCTCTTGCCCTCTGAGCATCATTCCTGGCTGACATGCTTGTGTCCTTTTCAGGGCTCACTGGGCTTCTTAGGGCGCCCTGACCCTTCAAGTAGAATTGGTAGAATACTGTTTCACAGCCAGAAGTGTGAACTTATGCTGGATTCCATTATATTTCTGGACAGAGCAAAGACTTTTAAAATAAGTTAATCTTGAATTTGCATTGATACTTCCAGCTCACATTAAGAGCTATGAAATCACCTCCTTAGATCTGGCCTCTGCTTTCTTCTGCCTGAGCTTTAACCAGAGTCCTAGTTAAAATCAGCATTTGGTAGAGTTAGAACATTGCGTGGACTACACTTATGTCATCCCACAGCAGACAGGATCAGTCTTAGAAGAGAATCTGATGAAGTGAAAGTAGATGTGTTTTGTATTTGCTTTTGTTTTATGTTTGTTTTTCAGCTCAAAACAAAGCAGAAAGTACTGGAAGATGATAAGCAATAACATTGAAGTAGAAAGTTTGTCTAGAAAGTAAATTTGACCAAATGAAATACAACCAAAACTTACTACACTTAAAGTAAAATCTCCACAGACTCACACTTGCCTAAGAGCGTTGAGCAGAGCAATCTGGGAAGACTTCCCTGGAGACCAGGCAGCTCTGTAAACCTGTTCTGATGCTCCTGGGGTTGGGGTAGGGTAGAGTTGGGGCGTCACATTCTTTATAGATGAGAAAGTTCTCCTAGGTTACTTGTTATCAAAGGTTGTTTTGTATACCAGGGCCCTGAACCTTGACTGCCACAGCCACTCTTCTTCTAAGGAGCTGTAGGGCAGACAGCTACGGAAGGCTTGAAGACATGTGGAAAGCAGAGTCTTATCTTTGTCTTAGTCAGTGGTCGTTCCTGCCCAGCTGAATCCAGTCTCATCCTGCTTTCCTAAGAAAAGATCCTGCTGTCATTCAGGAACCACTGCTAATACATGATGTCATGTTGACTTGACATCACCTAAGTGACCATCTCTTGGCTTCTGTCTGGCTACTTGTCACTTCTGTGCCCAATGCTACAATCACAGTAACTGTATTTTTAAAATCAGACTCTCTGTCCAATGTGTTATAGGCCACTTGGGGAAAGTGGCACTCAATACATTTATTGACATAAAAATCAGGGGGGTGGTTTCTGTGTGTTTTGAGTGGCTTGAAATCATGGTAATTTGACTTAACATTAGCTGTTGTTGCTCAAATTCAAGAATAACTACCATTTTATACTTTGTAGAAATCTATTGCTTAAAATGTTTTGCTTTTTTTCTAGGGGATATTCGACACCCAAAGCATGTCCAGCAGACTGACTTGGCTGCAACACTAGCAATAGGACTTGGTTTGCCAATTCCTAAAGACAGTGTAGGAAGCCTCTTATTCCCGGTTATAGAAGGAAAACCGATGAGAGAACAACTGAGACTTTTACATTTAAACACATTACAGCTTAGCAAACTATTGCAAGAAAACGTACCATCCTATGAAAAAGGTAAGGTAATTAACTAATAGTTCCAGCTTGTATAAGGGCTTCATGACCCCATGGGCCTTATGTCTTCCAAATGGTTTCTGCTGTGCAATTTGTAATGGAATACTTTGTAGTTGTTACTCTAGTTATTAATATACATTCCAGTTTTCTAAATTTCTTTGCTGCCATTATTAGCAACACCCATGAATATAATTAAGCTATTTGAAATCTTTCATATATTTCTCAATTCAACAGTTATTTCCAAGTTTTTGTTTATGAACAAGGGCACAGGCTAGGCATAGTGGTGTCATATGCCTTTAATCCTAGTATTCATGAGGCAGAGGCAGGCAGATCTCTGTGGATTCCAGGATAGCTAGGGCTGTTAGAGAAATCCTGTCTCAAAAAAAAAAAAAACAAAAAGCAACAATAACAACAACAACAACAACAACAAAAACCCAAACCAAAAATAACTGGAGATAAGGCATTGGGTAGCACCAGATCTCTACCTCAAAGAATCTTTCAGGGTGAAGAGAACAAAAGTATTATGATAGGAAGAAGGCCTGCATCCTGAGCGGGCTTTAGCCCCAGGAATCAGCCGGGAGGCATAGGCTTCAGGAAGTGCAGGGGAGTCACAGGACTGCAGGGACTGGAGTCTCTCAGCTTCTGAGGGACTGTGCTGGATCAGCGAACACCTCTGCCCCCTCCCTGCTAGGGAAGGACTTCCCCCCAAGGCCGGCTTCAGCCCAAGGACTCAGGTGAGATCCGCCATTTTGTCTCTGGGGTCTTGCTAGGGCAGAACCAGACGGGGGACACAGACCTCAGGAAGTGCAGGGGAGTCACAGGACTGCAGAGACAGGAGTCTCTCAGCTTCCGAGGGACAGAGCTGACTCAGCGATCACCCCTGCCCCCTCCCTGCGAGAAGAAGGCCTGCATCCTGAGCGGGCTTTAGCCCCAGGAATCAGCCAGGAGGCATACGCCTCAGGAAGTGCAGGGGAGCCACAGGGCTGCAGGGACTGGAGTCTCACAGCTTCTGAGGGACAGTGCTGGATCAGTGAACACCTCTGCCCCCTGCCTGCTAGGGGAGGACTTCCCCCCAAGGCCGGCTTCAGCACAGGGCTTCCCTCCAGGACAAGCTTCAGACCAAGTACTCAGGCGGGACCAGCTGAGAGGCACAGGCCTCAGGAGTAGAAGGGGAGTTGCAGGGCAGCAAGGAAAGATCAAGCTCTAAGACACCAAGAACTTCTAACACCAGGGATCAAGAGATGGCGAAAGGCAAACGCAAGAGTCCTGCCAACAGAAACCAAGACTGCTTGGCTTCACCAGAACCTAGTACTCCCATGTCAGCAAGCCCTGGATGTCCCAAAACACCAGAAAAGCAAGATTTGGATCTAAAGACATATCTCACAATGCTGATAGAGGAACTTAAGAAGGACATGAATAACTCCCTGAAAGAAATACAGGAGAAAACAGATAAAGAGATACAAGCCCTTAAAGAGGAAACAAAAAAATCCCATAAAGAGTTACAGGAGATCACAAGTAAACAAATAGAAGCCCTTAAAGAGCAAACCCAAAAATCCCTTAAGGAATTGCAGGAAAACACAAACAAACAGGTGAAGGATCTGAATAAAACCATTCAGGACCTAAAAATGGAAGTAGAAACAATTAAGAAATCACAAAAGGAGACGACCCTGGAGTTAGAAATCTTAGGAAAAAAGTCAAGAAACGTAGATGCAAGCATCACCAACAGAATACAAGAGATAGAAGAGAGAATCTCAGGGACAGAAGATAACATGGACAACATTGACAGAACAATCAAAGAAAATGCAAAATGCAAAAAGACCCTAACCCAAAACATCCAGGAAATCCAGGACACAATGAGAAGACCAAACTTAAGGATAATAGGTATAGAAGAAAGTGAAGACCTCCAACTTAAAGGGCCAGTAAATATCTTCAATAAAATTATAGAAGAAAACTTCCCTCACCTAAAGAAAGAGTTGCCCATGAACATACAAGAAGCCTAC
>JADRCD010070816.1:0-18368 GCA_019843815.1 Montemys delectorum | reverse complement strand
AGAATTTGGTTCATTGGCTGTGATAATTTGGAAAGGCATTCATCTCAGAGAAAGAGTAACTTATAAAGTCCTCTTCTTCAAACTTGATACAAGAGTTAAAAACATTCAAGTAAAGCATTCAGTCTCACTCTTTGTTGTTCTCTTACAAGCGCTTTCCCAATTTAATTGTCTATGTTTCTTTTGGGTATGTAAATACTTTTGCAATATGTAAGCTGTTCTGAAAAGCATAGTATAGTGTAAAGACATGAAATAAACAATACTACTAATAGAGAGGCTGAGATAGGAGAAGCAAGATTTCAAGACCCTTATGTTGTACACAGTAAGACACTGTCACAAACAAACACCTTATGTTGTACACAGCAAGACACTGTCACGGACAAGCTGAAAGTGCATATAGATTGTACAATATTGGACCTATTTCTCCAATTACCAAAGTAGAGAGACCATTGGATGACAATCAACAAATTTCTAGTTCCTCATATTTTTAGATTTTACTCAATTAGGATATGTTGGTAATATTAATTTTCATATTAAGATATTAAGAAAAAGTAAGTTTTACTTTCTGTTGTTTTTGTTGTAAGAGGTAGAATTAGGTTTGTGTGGATTTGTTGAAAGATTACCTTCTTGCTTCTTCTGGGGTGTAGTTTCACTCCTAATGTTGATGTTTTCCATCTATTATCCTTTGTAGGGCTGGATTTGTGGAAAGATATTGTGTAAATTTTGTTTTGTCATGGAGTATCTTGTTTTCTCCATCTATGGTAATTGAGAGTTTTGCTGGGTATAGTAGCCTGGGCTGGCATTTGTATTCTTGTAGGGTCTGTATGACATCTGCCCAGGATCTTCTAGCTTTCATAGTCTCTGGTGAAAAGTCTGGTGTAATTCTGATAGGCCTGCCTTTACATGTTACTTGACATTTTTCCCTTACTGCTTTTAAAATTCTTTCTTTGTTTAGTGCATTTGGTGTTTTTATTATTATGTAACAGGAGGAATTTCTTTTCTGGTCCAGTCTATTTGGAGTTCTGTAGACTTCTTGTTTGTCCATGAGCATCTCTTTCTTTAGGTTAGGGAAGTTTTCTTCTATAATTTTGTTGAAGATATTTGCTGGCCCATTACATTGGGAATCTTCACTCTCTTCTATACCTATTATCCTTAGGTTTGGACTTCTCATTACATCCTGGATTTCCTGGATGTTCTGGGTTCGGAGCTTTTTACTTTTTGCATTTTCTTTGACTGTTATGTCAATGTTTTCTATGGTGTCTTCTGCCCCTGAGATTCTCTCTTCTATCTTTTGTATTCTGTTGGTGATGCTTGCATCTATGACTCCTGATTTCTTTCCTAGTTTTTCTATCTCCAGGGTTGTCTCTCTTTCTGATTTCTTTATTGTTTCTATTTCCACTTTTAGATTCTGGATGGTTTTGCTCATTTCCTTCACCTGTTTGATTGTATTTTCCTGTAGTTCTTTAAGGGATTTTTGTGTTTCCTCTTGAAGTACTTCTAGCTCTTTACCTGTGTTCTCCTGTATTTCTTTAAGGGTGCCATTTACGTCTATCTTAAAGTCCTGTATCATCACCATGAGAAGTGATTTTATATCTGAATCTTGCTTTTCCGGTGTAATGGTGTGTCCAGGACTTGCTATGGTGGGAGAATTAGGTTCTGATGATGCCAAGTGACCTTGGTTTGTGTTGCTTATATTCTTACGCTTGCCTCCTGCCATCTGGTTATCTCTAGTGCTACCTGCCCTTACTAAATCTGACTGGAGCCTGTCCTTCCTGTGATCCTGGTTGTGTCAGAACTTGTCATAGTCAAGCTGTCTCTGTGATCCTATGATTCTGGGATCCTGTGATCTTGGGCATGTTAGAGTGCCTGGGAGTGGAGCTTCCTCCGGGTGTTTTAGGACTGGCTGTGGAGCTTGCACCCAAGGTCTGCTCAATAGTTGCTTTTCTTTTCTTTTCTTTCTTTCCTTTTTTTTTTTTTTTTTTTTTTTTGGAGGCAGAGGCAGGTGGATAGTTGCTTTTCTTAGGGCTGAGACAAGGTACTTGACAGAAGCAATCCAGGGAAGGCTCACAGTTTGAAGGGGCACAGTCCATCATGAGGGCAGGACCAGGGTGGGAGCATGCCATTGGTGTTTATAGTGCAGTCACAGAGGGACTCGGAGAGATGATATTTTAATCATGTTCTCCTTTTTCTTCAGTCTGGGAACCTCTACAATGGAATGATGCCACCCACACTTAGGGTGGTTTTTTTCCCCCTATCTATAAATTTCCTTGAAGACACACCCAAAAGGTTTTATTGCTAGGTAATTCCAAATCCTGTCAAACTGATAATCAAGATTAGTTACTGCATACAGAGTAGGTTCTCTTATCGTTCAGTTCAGAGATTGTATCAGAGCATGATGACAGGTCCCTGGCCCTCTGGAACATGCAGGGAGGGTGACACAGTGGGAAAATGTGTAGCCAGGGCATCAACAACAGATCAAGGCTGTCCCAGGCTAGAAGAGTAGCAGCTGAATTACAAACTGTCATGATTTGAGTATGCTCGGCCCAGGGACTGGCACTATTGGAGGTATGGCCTTGTTGGAGTAGGTGTGTCACTGTGGGCTTGGACTTTAAGACCCTCATTCTAGCTGCCTGGAAGCCTAGAAGCAGCTTTCAGATGAAGATGTAGAACTCTCACCTCTTCCTGTACCATGCCTGCCTAGATGCTGCCATGCTCCTGCCTTGAAGATAGTGGACTGAACCGCTGAACCTGTAAACCAATCCCAATTAAATGTTGTCCTTTATAAGAGTTGCTTTGGTCATGGTATCTGTTCACAGCAGTAAAACTCTGTTGATAGCAGGGACTGGGGTATTGTTGTGATAGGCTTGACCATGTTTTTGTTTGGAAGAATGTGGATTTGGGGGGCTTTGGATTTGGAAAGCCATGGAATGTTTTAAGTGGAACTTAATGGGCTATCCTAGTAGGAATGTGGAAGACTTTGTTGCTGTGAGTGATTTGAACTGTGCTGACCTACCCCAAGAGGAAAAAGAACTTCAGTATGTGGCCTAGAGACTGTTTTGTAGTATTTTGGTGAAGAACATGGCTGCTTTTTGCCCTTGTCTGAAGAGTCTGCCTGAGGCAAAGGTGAAGAGACTCAGATTAATTGCTTTGTCACAGGAAGTCACAAACAACCATCATAGACTTTGTTCTTTGGTTAAGACTCATGAAGAGCATTTGAATAAGAATAGAGCAAGCTTAGAAAGGAAAACTATAAAATAGATGGTCCATGTATTAAAGGGGCACCAGGAAGTGAAATGGAGCTGAATCCTGTGTTCAAAGAGATTAAATTGAATTAAGGGAGCAATGACCTTGGGGAAAGATCCCACCCAGCTAAATTTAGGCCCAGGCGTGGTGCTATACACCTTTAATCCCAAGAGACAAAACCAAGCAGATCTCTGAGATCAAGGCCAGTTTAAGACAGAGCAAGTTCTAGGTGAAGAAAAGCTTAGATCCAGACATAGGATTAAAGGTACATGCCTTTAATCACAGGAGACAGATCCATGTAGATCTTTGAGTTAAAGGTCAATCTACAGAGCAAGTTCCAGAACAGTCAAGTTTAGGCAGTGAATTAGAAAACAGAAAGCTGATAATAAAAGAAGGGGGGCTATGTTCCAGTCCTGACAAACAGCCGAACATGGCAGCTTCAGCCATGTGGCTCTGGCTTTAGAGTCCACCAAAAGAGACAATTGGTGCTGGTTAGTTGGAGCTAAGAAATTAGTGGTGATTGTGAAGAGACCAGCATCACTGAGGTGAAATCTTCTGGGAAGTGTTTTCTGACAGCACGAAGAAGCAGTGTTCCAGATATAGCCAAGGTTGTACCTCGTGCTTCAGCTGGACTTGTTAATGTGACAGTCACCCAGTGGTGCTGGTTTTGAAGACATGAAGGGGTCATAAAGAGCAGCTGAGACTTGGCACTGTGAGAGTCCAGGAAAGGCTATTGGTGAAGGTGCAGCCTCAGTTGCAGTTGATGGCCCAGGACTGAAGGGGTCATGCAGAGGAGTTGAGGCTTGGCACCGTGAAGAGAGCCTATGGGAGGCTATTGGTGAAGCCTAGTTGCAGTGAGAAACTCCAACATGTTAGAGATGCCAGTGCCATGGGATGATCACCAAGAAGAGCAGCAGCAGTGGAGTAGATCCACCTGAGCTTAGCGAGCTACAGAAGACAGAGCTGGAGAAGTGGCACAAGCCCTTAGGAGGATCCCAGAAGATCATGTGTGGATCCCAGACACTGGAACAAGAAGCCATAACATTGAAGTTGCCTTGAAAACCCCAATATTTTTGAGATGTCAGAGCCATAGAATATCTCCTGAGGAAAGGATAACAGGGAGTGGATCCAGCCAGGAAAACGTAGTTTGTTGCAGTCAACAAAGATAAAAAAGAAGTTAGAGATTTGAAAACTGCTTTGATATCAGACACAGAGATGCAGAGTTTGGAGTTTGTCCAGCTGGTTTCCTGTCTTGCTTTGGGGATTACGGTTAAGTGATTGGATGGATCTCAGAAGAGACTTTGAACTTTGGACTTTTAACATTGGTGAGACTGCCATAGACTATGGGGTCTTTGGAAGTTGGACTAAATATACTTTCTAAATTATGCTATGTCTAGATATGACCCCCATAGACTCATATGTTTGAAGAAGCCGATGAGGGCCAAGGAGTGGAACATCATGGCTTGAATATGCTTGACCCAGGGACTAGCACTATTTGGAGGTGTGGCCATGTTGGAGTAGGTGTGTCACTGTGGGCTTAGGCTTTAAGACCTTCATCCTAGCTGCCTGGAAGTCAGTATTCTGCTAGTAGCCTTCAGATGAAGATGTAGAACTCTCAACTCTTCCAGATTTTGTCTGCTTGGATGCTGCTATGTTCCCACCATGAAGGTAATGAACCGGACCTCTGAACCTGTAAACCAGCTCCAATTAAATGTTATCCTTTATAAGATTTGCTTTGATCATGGTGTCTGTTCACAGCAGCAAAACCTTAACTAAGACACAGACTGAGGCTGTCCTGGACTAGAGGAGTAGCAGTTGGATTGAGTTTGTCAAATGTTGAAGTTCAACCCCATGGAAGTGTTTATTGTCATCTCCCCTGAGCTTCAGAGGACCTGGGAACGGCTGAGTGACTTCATTTAGTCATGCCTTCTCTCTGGGTTACCTGGTGGGCACCCAACAGAGGCTACATAGTTACAGATGGCTCGTGTTGACCCTGAGTCTTTTTGGGAGTCATCTCCAGATTCCAAAATGTCCTGCCCTTTTTTCAGGTGGAGGAAGGCTGTTAGACCCCTACTGGCTGGTATTTGTCACCCCTGCTTTCCCTAGGTTCATGTAAGTCTCTCTGGGGGTGCTGTTTCCACCTTTCACTTGTGCCCAGAGAGGTTAGGGTCGGGGGAGGCTCAGCAAGGATGCTGTCCTAAGGCTAACTGCCTTATTTGAGGCTCCAAAGCCACCTTGGAACCTTTCTTCTCTTCTGTCAATAGTCCTAGTGGCTCTTTTCCAGACTTGACAGGTACCAAGGGAAACAACTGTGGGATACTTGGTAGAACAGACAGCTCTAAAGAATCTGGGAAGACCTGGGGCTTGCAAAGTGGGATCAGGTGTTCAGGGGATGCCTCGATTAGTGAACTTTCCAGAGCACAATGGCAGTGAAGAGACAGAGTCATTCATGGATAAAAGACTTTCACACACTGACCAAGACATGTTCTATTTGCTTAGGATTTGATATTATTAGATGGAAGGCATAGAGCTCTTTTGTCAAACCACTGAAGGAAATTCCAGCTTGGGACCCACATCCTGCCCACCGTGGTGCACCATGCTTTCAGACCGTGTCTGTGCAGGTTGCTGTCAAAATTGATTTATTGTCTGGGGTCTAAGCATGAGGTTGTGGTTGGGTTGGCCAGAGCTGTGGATTATGAGGCTTCTTGGCAACAACACATGGCCAATGCGACCAAGGTGTAAACACTGTTGACTTCATTACAGCTTAGGATTTGGAAACCCTGATTTAATTGCAGGAGATTTTAAAGCTTGGCTACAGTATTGAGAACTGTGCAGCATGAAGGGCTAGACTGGAGAACTAGATGTGCATACAATCAGTAACAGGACATGATGTTGTATGTCTGTGTGTCTGTAACCTCAGCATTTAGGAGGCAGAGACAGGACTGGGGAGATCAACATCACCTGCAGACGGAGAATGAGTGAGCCCAAGGCAGCCCAGCTTAAGTGAGACCTTCTCTCTTGAAAAAAAAAAAAAAAAAAACGTATCTGAGAACTGAGATATGTTAAATAATGGTACATATCTGGTTTAAAAAAATGCCGTGGGGAAGAAACACATGAAATGACACCTACTGTTTACATGGAGTGATGTTGTGGAGTCTTCAGCAGTTCTTGCCTACCCAGCAGCAACCCAGGATTTGGAGCAGTTTCCTGCTCTAGGGCCTGGAGCCCTGGAGGTGGGATTTGCTGGGACAAATACTGTCAATTCTCAACGCTGTGCACCCAATCTCGACCTCCATAGAGGGTTTCCTCACACCAGATGTTCTTGTCAGTGGGACTCTGGAGCGGGTCTGGATTCCATGTTTTATTCCCAGCCACAGCCAGAGAGAAGTGCTGCCCAGAGCCACCATGGAGGAGTAAGACAATGAGGTGTGGTCTGTGCCACAGGCTGCCAGGGAAGAAACCCAAGGGTCAGGTGCTTTACCAGAGCACCTATGGTCTCATGGATGATCTTTTTTTTTTCTT
This sequence comes from Montemys delectorum, assembly GCA_019843815.1. Lineage (NCBI taxonomy): Eukaryota > Metazoa > Chordata > Mammalia > Rodentia > Muridae > Montemys > Montemys delectorum. The sequence goes on along the minus strand of JADRCD010070816.1, from coordinate 11,606 downwards.
TTATAGCATTTGAGAAGTACTGGTGAGAAGGCTCAGTCTGCGAGATGCTTACCGAGGGTCTCAGTTTACTTCCCAGCCGTGGAGATAAACTATTCTGACAAAGGCAACTTAAAGGAGAAAGGTTTGATTAGGACATCCTGGTGCTGTCGAGGAAGAGACATGTGAACAGGAGGGGTCTGCATTAGCTAGCCTAACCAGTGAGCAAGGTACCCCTGAGAAACCAGGAGATAGCACTCAAAGGTGACCTCTAAACTTTACAGGCATGCACACCCAGAAGCCCCGACACAGAGCCTAATACTCCTAGAGATGGTAGTGAGAAGTCTTTTACTGGGGGGTCCATCCATATCAGTACAGTTTCAATGGCTTGCTCCTTCCTCAGACAGGAGCACCAACACTCGAATCGTGGCACTGTGTGTGATAACACTGAGATCGGAAGCTGAGCATTGGAACGACATTGGAAACTTCTCCTTCAACAGCTCACACTGTGGTCTCCTTAGCAAGCAGTGGGGGTGGCCCTTGCCACAAAAATGTTTCTGGAGTTGAGATCAAATAAACCCCCTCAGAAATCCCAAGCCGCCAGATAGAGAAGGTTTCAGGAGACAGCATACGTATGGCATAGCACTGTGTAGCTAGTGTCTTCCCAGCACCTTGGAAACACTCAATAAGAACATGCTTAATGAATACGGCTGGCTCTGGGGAGCTGAGCAAGGAGCTTGCCTTCCATCTCAGGGCCAAGCCTGGTGCCTATGCATCATTCATCACTTCCCTTCCCCAGCGTGGGCTGGAATACTGAAGCAGTTGGGATGGGGAGGGCTCACAGATATGCCCTGGAGACCAGTTGGCAAGGACTGCTCATCCACAGATTAGGGGGTGGGGGTGACAAGCTAGAGTTCCCAGAAGCAAATAACTTGTCCAAGGTCGCAAACCTAGCTCCCCTGAGCCCCGATGAGAAGCTGTCCATCTTGGGAAAAAAATAGTTGGGTATGAATAATTACCCAAACCACTGGCTCCTGGGTGATTATACACCTGATCACCTTGACAGGATAGAGCCCATCCTTCATCCTGCCTCTGCCTCTGTAGGTCTCCCTGTGACAACAGTGGCACCCGGGCCAGGGAGATCTGCGACAGTTTGTAATACATGGGAAGGAAGCCTTCAGACAGAAGTATGAGTAGGCTACAGGTGTGGCTTATCTGGGATACGGCTGCCCTTTATCCCCAAACCACAGTGTGCGGGGGGGGGGGGGTCCATGCACCCTACTTCTGTTCGTCTGCTCACATGGAGGCTGTGACCTTCCTACAGCTCTCCAGCTACCCACAAACGAATGGAGAGGCCAGGAACACCAGGAGCATGTCTGTTGCCCCAAAGCTCACTCCATGCTCCCTGTCAGGCTACTCTGGACATGGGAAATTTTATTAATGGTTTGCTAATAGTGCATTCTGTTTTAGATTTCACAGCTAGCTCTGGGAGAAGACAGAGAGGGCTATCGCTAATAGACCATCAACAACCTCAACTCATTTGTTTACTCATTAAGCCAGGCCGACCTTAAACAGCATGCATGCATCTCATCAGCATATACCCAGGATGGAAACTTGGAAGGTAGAATCCCTCTAGGTTAGATTTAAAAACAACAACAACAACAACAACAACAACAACAAAACAAAAACCAAAAAACCAGCAACCTTGGCTGGGAAGCTGACTCAGCTGGTAAAGTGTTGAATGAATGTGCAATCAAAAGGCCCTTGGCAGCCCTGGGAACCTGTGTACAAAGCTGGACATGGTGGTATGCATCTGCTGTTCCAGTTGTGGGGAGGTGAAGGCAAGAGGGCCTGTAGGGCTTGTTGATTAACCAGCCTAGGAAAACAGATGAAGGCTAGATTTAGGGAAAAATCCTGTCTCAAAGAATGAGGTGGAGAACAACAGAGAAAAGCGTCTGGTTCCATCTGGTTCCAAACCTTGGTCTCCACACATTTATATTCATACACATACCACCTGACCCATAAATACAGTCCCAAACACACACAAAATCGCACCTATTTGCCTATGTCTTAAGGCAGTCTTCTGAGTATTTTCTCTCTACACAGAAGTTGCCTTCATGTTTAGATGTGTCCACACAGGACGGTGGACCTCAGGTCCTATCTTTTATAATGGCTATGGGGCATCTTCCAGCCCCAAAGCATGACTCTTTTCATAATTTGCCCAGATGGGATCCTTATTGCATGCTATTTTTGATGAACTTGGATCTGTGCTTTCCTGTCCTGCTGGTCTAGGAGCTTCCCCCAGCAGAGCTCCTAGGTGATATATGTATGACCACACTTTATTTACCGGCAGACAGACAGAGCCCCTTGTTCCTTAGCCTAGTAACAACCTGAGGTCGTTCATCACTGGCTTGCTCCTTTTTGAAATTCACCAAGCAGCAGGCGTCTCTTTAAACTCATGCACGTAATGCATTTTAAAGAGCGTTTTCTGCACAGATCCATTTGCGAGGCCTCGGCTTGGAGCATAAGATGGAGTGGCGTTTCAGTTCACTCGGCCCATTTGGAATGTATACTCTGACATGTAAATGCAGCTGCGCCCCCATCACCCGAGAAGGGCACTGGGTGACAACGCAGAGCAAGGCCTCAGACATGGATCCACCACGGAGGGCCCCTGCACTACAAGGCAGGGTTTCTGTCCTTCAGGCAGGGTCCTAAGAGGCCCAGGTGAATAACCAGAGAGCAAGCCGAGGAGAGTCCTGAGTGGAGCCTGCTTGTGAAGGGAGAAGGCTCTCTGGGGCCTTTGGTTTGGAAGATTGTGGTCGGGTCTTGTATTGCTGCTTCTGTCTGAAGTGCTAGATAAAACTCTGCAGGAGACCTCAGAGGGAAAGCTAGGCTTCGGGGTGAGGGGAGGATGGAAAGCCCGTTCCTCAATGGGGAGAGACATGGTGGTGTATGTTTTGGTGTGGAGAAAGTACCTGCCAGGTGGACATGGGCAAAGGCTGGAGAGAGGAGATGACTTGGATGTCCTGAAAGCCCCTCTCCTCCAAATCAATCAGGATTTCCTACTATCTTCGGTTTTAACCATTTACTTCTTCCTAGCCACAGAGGTCTCCATCAAATAGAGCTTCATAAGCAAGTTCCCTCCCTAACCCTCAGCATGTGTCTAACCCACTCTTGGGATGCAAGTCTCTGGAGACATCTGCCCCCTAACTCGCTCCCATCTTACCACCCTAGGAGGCCTTGGCTGTCCGGACAGGTCTCATGGACCTCTGCAATGTCCTTCTGGTCTGTCCGTCTTCTCATGTCTCCTCTAGTGCAACGTTTATATAGCAGCTAGGTCTTCTGTGCACGTGCATGTCAGTGCATGCTTGTGCTCACGTGCATGCGCGTCCATGTGTTTGCGTCCACTTGGACCAGAGGACAGAGGGCAGCCTTAAGTGCACAGTCTCGGGTAGCTTCCTCCTTTTACTCAAGACAGGAGCTTTCCTGGGCCTGAACTGTCACCAATTCAGACAAGGATAGAGGACTACTGTGTGCTAGCGACAAGCTCCTACTTGCCTTCACCTCACATCTCTCCATTGATTACAGATGCTGCCTCCACACCCACCTGATTTTTTTCACATGTGTGTGTGTGTGCATGTGTGAATGTGTATATATATGTGTGGGTACATGTATGCGCATGTGCACATGTATGTGCATGCAGTGGATGCCAGAGGTTGTCATCTTCCCCAGTTACCCTCTACTTTATTTAAGACAGACTCTTACTTGAATGGACAGCTCACCAATTCTGGCTAGCCTAGCTAGTCATCTTTCCCCAGCATCTTCTGTCTTTACATGACTCCTGGGTACTGGGGGTTATAGGAAGCCATGTCTACCTAGCATTTATGTAAATTCTGAGGATCAAAGCTCTACTCATCACACTGATGAGGCAATCACCTTAGTCACTGAACCATCTCTCGCCTGGGTCTTCAGTTGTTGAAAGTGTAGAACATGAAGAACTAACCTAAATTCTCCTGCTTGTTAAGACAAGCCCTCTTCTGACTGAGGCATCTCTCCAGTCTGAGACATTTTTTGGCGTTCTTCTATGTCCCTTCTCTAGTTATACCTTTCTCTTGGAATGAACACCGAGAGGCTCATGATGACCTTTAGCACCCATTCGACTTTCCTTCTCCACAAGCACTGTTCTTGCTGCCAGGGCTCCTGCCCCTCTCCCCAGCACCATGGCCCAGTTTTCATCTACTCTTCCCTCTTGTCATTCCTCCCTCCCACTCAGTTCTTACTTTCTCCAGAAACCAAATCCTACCTGACTACTCTCCCCACTTCTGTCTCTACTGCTACAGCTGTAATTTTATACTTGTGCGTGAAGAGTCTTCTGATGTTCCTCTGTTGCCAGGCTGTGTGCAGCAAGCATGCACTGAAGCGGGTCACTTTTGCTCATGGTTGCATGGACAACACTTCACGGGCTCTTGAGCAAATGGCCACATGGAGTTTGGAAGTAGCCTGGGAGGTTTTTTTTTTTTTTAATGATATTTTTATTTATTTTACTTTGTATATTTTGGGGATGCAAAGTGTGTGCTACAGTGCCCATGTGGAAGTCAGAGGATAATTTGTAGGAGCTGTTGCTCTCTTTCTACTATGTCAATTTTGGGGATCAAAATCAGGTCATCAGACTTGGTGGCAGACTCCTCTATCCACTGACCCCTCTCAGGGCCTGGCCTGGGAGTTGGAATGCCACAGTTGGACCATGGTACTATTCAAAGCTGCTGGTATGCCAGAGGAGATTGATTGTCACTGGAGAGAGGGACAGTGTAGGTGTTGGAAGAAGAGTCCTCCAGGAATGAGGGAGACTGAGTAAGATGAAGAGGAGGTGGGAGGCAGCCTGAGTATCAGGGACCATGACCATCCTGCTGGCAAGATCAACCCTGGGAGAAGGAAGGAAAGGAAGGACAAAGGGAGAGATGAAGGAAGGAAGAAAGTGAGGGAGGAAGAAAATGAGGTGAGGGAGGGGGACACGGAGGGAAGGCTCTGGGTTGAAGATAAGCTCCTTGAACACACCTCACATCCCCTGAGCATTGCTTTCAATCTTCACGGGCCTGGGACTCCATAGCTCATCTCAGGTGTCCAGGGTATACCTCCTATATATCCCATTAGCCCCCTCCCCCAACCTTCCTATCCCTTTTTCTTCCTGGTGGGAACTGGTTCAACCTGTGCCTCATGAGGCAGGAGTCCCAGTGGCTCCACAGGAGCAGCCAGCTTCTATACATGAATCAAAGGAAGAAAGGCCTTTGTAGAAAACTGCAGGCTGGAGGTTCCAAGCTGTCTCAGTCACTGAGACTCACCTGCGAGGCAATAGTAGGAACAGAAGTCATGGCCATAGGCCTCTGGAGTGCAGGGTCGACTGGGAACTCTTGCATCTCACCCATGGATGGTGGGAGTGTGTGTGCTGAGAGCAGCCTGAACTCATTTGGGAACACCAACGTCAGTTCCAAGTTGGACTTTATACCCTGTTGCAGAACTTTCCTTGGTGGGGGGGAAAAAAACCTCGGAGTGGAGGGGTAAAACTCATAAGTTTCTGTTCCAGTTTGACAATTTTTAGGTTCATAGCCACCACGAGAACTAAACCGTTTAAATGCATGAGCTAGGAGTTGCCCTCCAGCCTTCAACGAGTGCTATCTCATTCCGTTCGCACAGGATAAAATGAGCCTGCCTCAGAGAGTCTATCCTGCTTTCATTGTGCTGATGAGGGCATTGAGGAGTGCAGTCTCTTAAGTATCTAACCCCGTGTCAGGCTGGCTTGAAACCCAAGTGATTTAGTAACTGCTATACTGGAACAGAACTTCATACCCCCAGTCTTGCTAGTGTGTGTGGCTTGATTATCCCATGTCAGGTGGGGCATCCCTGGCCTCTGCCCGTGAGACACCAGGCTACCTGTGGTTGAGAATCACTCACTAGACTAAATTTCTCTTTGCAAGAGGGATTGTGACGACCCAAAGAGGCAAGACTGGTCCATGTTCACCCTCATCACCCTGAACAGCCCACATGCCTGATCGATCACAGGCTGCCTTACTGGTTCCCATTACTTTTCTTCTGATTATTTGTCATTGACCTGTTGGCCCCCTGGATAGTGGAACTGGTATTGACACCTCTCTGATGGTATCTGCAATCCTTAGTGTGGCCTGAGCACGGAGAAGGTACCTTATAATGGCTTCTTGAATAACTGAGTGTTATGGACCATGTTTTTTAGAAAATGTTCAACGCTCCATGGGCTCCTGCTGTGGGAAGCCTGTTTTGTTTATTCTGGAACTATCTACTAAAAAATTTCTGATTTTCAGGCCCAGAATGAGGAAGGGATAACTCTTTGGGATCACAGCATTGGCTCCTGAGCATTGTAAGGGGCCCCTGTACCCATGGGCAACCTCAGACAAGATACAGAGTGCATCATCTTATGTAAATGAGCTTATGGTGGGTGTTTCCCTGGCTGGAGATGCATGTGTGGTTTCATGCAGAAGATCTTGGAACCAGACAGAAGATGAGACCTAGGTGAGATGAGGTCTCTGGTCCTTCCCCATGGACATTCCAGCTACCCGAACTCCTCTAGAGTTGGTATTGTCCAGGTTCCCTGGTGCCCAGGGTTTTCGAGCTGATCCTCCTCCACACCCTCTATCTCTGCTTCCTGCTCTGACATAGTGGTGGGTGGGGCCTGAGGGGCTCAAGAGAAACCACCAGAACCACATTTGCATTTGTCAATAAGGTCACAGGACCAGATCCACAACACACTTCTCTAGATAACTCCAAAGTTCCCCAACACAGGTAGAGGAAGGGAGGGATTGATTTCCGATACCACCCAAATCACCACGCAGTTAACAGGCAGAGCTTCCGCCCACCACAGGCTGCCAGCCTCCGTGGTGGCGCACATTGGACTCACAGCCTGCCTTTTCCTGCAGGCTGTTTAGTTAAACCTCAACCCTGAAATTTGTTTCGGCGTCTTATAAAAACTGGTGCAGATTTTTGTTTAAGAATGAGCTTCATGTCTCTCCAGCCAAGCTTTCCTATAGAACAGGTTTTTGAATTGGAGTTATCATAATTTGAAAATTTCTGAAGTTTTGCAAGTTATGGTTGACTCAAGCCCTGGTTCCTTTTCACAAGCTCCCGCAGTGCATTGGATGGAAGCACCTGCTCCATTTGCAGATACTCCACAGTTCATGGAGAAGGATCTGGAAGGAGCTTGGAATGCTCACAGTCACTTACTTAACACGATCTTTCCAGTTGTTTGTACTGGGCAGTCTTGAAGAATTGCCCACTGGGATTTTCATCCAACCTCAGGCTGTCACAGAGGTGTGAGAATCTTGTTCTCAAAATTCACAGCTCCTGTCTTTTGTTTTAGTCAAAGCGTATGTGCTTCTGGGATCAAGGAAGTTATAGCAAACAGGGGAAACAGCCCCATAGCTTCCTGGGTGGAAGGGTCCAGAGGCAAAGGAGCAGATACTCCCTGGGATCCTTGTCTGTAACACCGATGCTTCTGATAACCCTGTGGGGAACCCAGGACGTTGTGTGACCATCCCAGGTTCTGCATGGGGAGCAGTGAGAGAGCCCAGGAAGGTTCTTGCCCTACTAGTTGGTTCTGTCCCTAGTTGGAGGCACTTCTGCCCTGTTCTCAGTACACGGAGATTCTGGGAATCTCCAGTGTTTTAAGGTTGGACCTCTGATATCCAGAACATCCTGAAGTGTATCAGGTACCTCTACTGCGCTGGGGTCCTGAGACTAGAACCAAGTGCACAGTGTTCTCACATTTCATCTTCAGCTCTCTCCTCTGGATTTGGTTGGTCAGACTGAGGTTCCAGCAAAAGTACATATACATATTTCTGATTCTTCTGAGGATGTTGGGCTTCCTCAGGTCAAAGGAGTCAGCTTGTCAAAAAACCCTGAGTAGGTCCAAAGCACATCCATCCACTGAAGCCAAGTACAGTCTGCAAAAATCATTGTCAATAGGTTGTAAAGGCCACCTTGGCAAGCAGGACCCCGTTAAAGACCTATCTTATGCTGGGGCTCCCCCACTCAGCATTTCAGGCTGTGTTGTTTCTTGGAGTAGCTCTGCACTGCGGGGGCTGTTTGCTAGGAGTCCGTTGCCTGCTGTTTCTCTGTTAGCATGCATCCTTCAACTTCATTACTTTAATGATCACTTTCTGAAGACCACCAGTTTGCATAATAATTCCCATTCAACAGGAAGGTACACCTGATAGGCCCTGCTGTCCCCAGGGTGGCAATTGGAGATTCTACTAATAGACTCAGCGAATGGGCTCTGCTCTGCAGACAGAATTACATTTTCTTCCCATTTGCCGAGTCATCCATTGTAGGCATTCTTTTGGAATTGCTGCGAGAAGTCAGAACCTCGAGACTCTTTGCAGGGTGCCTCGGCAGATGAGCAGCATCTGTCCTCTGTGAAGGTGGCTCCTTATTTTCTGATTTCCAGAAAACATTCTGGTATAGGGCCTCTGTTCATGGACGGTCTGAATACTTAAGGATTTATTTTGTTTGTACTGTTCTGTACTTTAACTAAATTAAGAGGCTGGCTGTGAAACGTGGCTTTTAAAGGTTCCTTAATTTTTAAACCCAGCCACTAATATGGTAAACCACTTAGCAGAATTCTTATTTTAAAAGGCGGCCCACTGCCAAAGCGATTCAGTTTCTCACTATGAAATATTAAGCAGGAGTCTGTGGGTCTCTTAATGCCTGAGTCTGCTTTTCCAATCACACTGTGAAGCGCTACCCTACCATCACCTGAAAAAGCCCACAAAATACGATTTGATTATTGTTTCCTTCAGGGATTGTAAAACAGGCTTGCTCATGCTCTCTCTCTCTCTCTCTCTCTCTCTCTCTCTCTCTCTCTCTCTCTCATGTTTTTGGTTTTTTACCATCCTTCACTGCATCTGAGCTGGGAGCTTGATGAATCTGGAGAAAGCAGGATGCAGACATTGTGAGGTTAGGTTCCCCTGGGAATGGGAGAAGTCATACCTGGGCACAGAGTGTTCTTTTCCCCACTCTCTGGCCCCCCAGAAGATGTTCTGGGAAGACCATGGCACTGAGAGGGTCTCTGCAGGGAGTCAGAGGAAGCAGGAACCTGTCTTTTGAAGCCACCCACGAATCAACCTCTCAGACAAGGAAAATATTAAGGCAGACTTGGTTTTCTTACTCACTCCATGGAGGAGAAGGTCAACATCTGGGGCTAGGTTGCCTTTCTAATGCAATAAAGATACCAGCTCCAGCTATTTTGGTGACCCATCTTCCCCCACCACAGGCAGCTGTGTCTTGGGTCAGATATCCAAGGGTCTTTTTTGAGGTTCTTTTGGAAGAGCGGTTGCTTCACTTCCTTAGCAGCTCTGTACACAGCTCCAAGTCTCACCTTGCTTAGCTGCCGTGTCTGTCTCAGCTAATGGAGTGTTAATCTCCTCCTCTGAGAATGAATGCCCCTCACCAGGGGGCCGGATAAACAAATGATGGTGCTGTGCAGCCGTTAGAAAGAACGAGGCAGCTTTATGGATACTGCTACGGAATACGCTTCAAGATATATTGCTGAGGAAGGAAGCAAAGAACAGAACACTGTATATCGAACGTGCTGCTGCTATTTGTTTAAGAAATATATATATATATATACATATATACATATATATCTTATATATACACACTTTTACATACAAAATGCTGCCTTTGGAGGTTCACAGAAAAAGCCGGTCATGGCTCTTATCTCGAGGGAGGGAGGGAGTGACTTCTCACGGCTAACCCTTTTGGACTGTTTGAATTATTTTTTAACTACACGCATGCATTATCTACTTAATATAATAAATGAGCCAAATATTAGAAATCTATTAGGGAGTTTGCAGTTTAAATAAATGCAGTGGGAAATTAATGCTTTTCTAAACCCAGGCCCGTTTCTCTTCCCTCCCCTCACCCCTTCTCCTCTCAGCTTTAAATGAGAGCTAAGCTATGAAGGAAAGTATCTCAGGCTTGACTCTAGAATCAACTCGGATCCAAGAAAAATATGTAATTCTTAAAAATCCAAGAATGAGCCAAGTGAGGCCAAATCACAGTGTCTCCTGCCCAAGTCTCCTGGTGGCTTGAACTCATTTTTCTCACAGGCTTTGGGAAGACAGACTACCAAGTCATCCAAGTCCCTACCCTGCCTTGGATTCTTAGGCCAGGTCCCCAGCGTGACAAGAGACAACTCATTTGTAGCAAGTGACAATGCAGGTGAGCAGCTGGGGCAGAAGGAGGATAAGGACGGTGAGCTGGGGTGGAAGCCAAGGCTGGCAACTATCCTTTCTCCTGAAGCCCACATGATGCTCTTGTGATTTTCTGAGTATCACTAAGAATCCTGAAGGTTCAGGCAAACAGTTGATTCATTTTGACAAGTTAATCAGGATAGTTGATCTATTGAACATATTTAGGCCCTCTGAGTGTTAGGTGAAGGGCAGCAAAGAAAAGAGAGCCAACTTCGGTGCAGGAGAACACCTTTCTCACTGACCAAGGTGGCTATGCTTCACTCCTCAGACTGGATGAGGGATTGGTGCACATGTGGTAGACCAGACAGCCTGAGGCAATGGCTGCCAATATACTTTCTATGACAAGGAATTTAAAAATCAACAGTAATGGAGATTTCTAACGTGTATTTTGCATCCTTATGTGACCAACTCTGAGCAACTGAGAGGCACATGGGTGCCAATTCAGTTTTCCAGTCAGACTGAGACAAGCTGTCAGTGATAAGAGTTCATGATCACGATGACTTCTCCATTAAAAGGAAAACAATTGTAGAAATACTTCTCTTGGGCAAAGAGACGGGTTTTTTTTTTTTTTTTTTTTTTTTTTTCTGTTTGTTCTCCGAGAATGTCAGGAAACAGTGGCCACTGGGCCATAAGCAAGCCTCCAGCTTTGGTAACTAAAGCTACCTGTGTGACATTTACAGATCCTACCCTGTCACATGGCAAAATAGGGTTGGAGAGACCAGCACACAAGGTCTAAAATATTTACTGTGCCCTTCTGGGAACAGTTCTTCAGTACCTGGTTTCCAGAGGGGAACACAGATATGAATAGATATTCACATTACCAGGAAAGCATTTTACGTTAATGGGAACACACATGTCTCTGGGAGCAGATAGGCGGGGAGTCCAGCCTAGGCCTGGAAGCCCAGCTATGGGTACTTAGTGGCACTGGAAAACAACATTTAAAAACTATCCTCCTCACCTCAGTTTTCTCTCTTTTTCTTCAGTTTCCCTTCAGTTGCAGGGTCTTCATGCTGTTTTACGTAGGAAGGTAAAGGAAATGCCTGCTAGGTCCTCAGACGTTGACAGTCTGACTGCTAGTTTACTGAAGCTTCTAGAACGGCTAAGGGAGCTCAGCTGGTTTTGTGGCAGACTATAGACATATGCAGTCGTCTTTGGTGGTCGCTGAGCTCATGCTGTAAGGCATGAGGCACCAGGGATCTGTTAGAAGCAGGTATCAACAGTGGGGTTTGGAGATGACTGAGTAGGCTTGGAGACCTTTCTGTCTTTGTATTGGGGGAAGGTGTGTGGTTGTGAATACATTTATGTGAATTTGTGAGTGTGTGTGTGTGTGTGTGTGTGTGTGTGTGTGTGTGT
>JADRCD010070815.1:0-19443 GCA_019843815.1 Montemys delectorum | reverse complement strand
ATCCTTGGGATGAAGCCTACTTGATCATGATGGATAATCATTTTGATGTGTTCTTGGATTCAGTTTTTTAGAATTTTATTGAATGTATTTGCATCAGTATTGGATGCAATACTTTATTTATTGGATCTTTATGTGGTTTAGGTATCAGAATAAGTCTTTAATTTCTTTGTTTCTTCTTTGACCATGTTATCATTGAGTAGGGTGTGTTCTTCAGCTTCCATTTGTCTGTTGACTTTCTATTGTTTGTGTTGTCATTGAAGACCAGCCTTACTCTGTGGTGATCTGATAGGATGCAAGGAATTATTTCAATCTTCTTGTATCTGTTAAGGCCTGTTTTATGACCCAATTACATGGCTAATTTTGGAGAAGGTACCATGAGGTGCTGAGAAGAAGGTATATCCTTTTGCTTTAGAATAAAATATTCTATAGATATCTGTTAAACCCATTTGTTTCATAACTTCCGTTAGTCTCACTATGTCCTTGTTTAATTTCTGTTTCCATGACCTGTCCATTGCAGAGAGTGAGGTGTTGAAATCTCCCACTACTATTGTGTGCGTTGTAATGTGTGCTTTGAGCTTTAGTAAAGTTTCTTTTATGAATGTGGGTGCCCTTGCATTTGGAGCATAGGTGTTCAGAATTGAGAGTTCTTCATGGTATATTTTTCTCTCTGAGAAGTATGAAGTGTCCTTCCTTACCTTTTTTGATGGGTATCACTTTTTTTAGGTTAGGGAAGTTTTCTTCTATAATTTTTTGAAGATACTTACTGGCCCTTTAAGTTGGGAGTCTACACTCTCTTCTATACCTATTATCCTTAGGTTTGGTCTTCTCATTGCGTCCTGGATTTCCTGGATGTTTTGGGTTAGGATCGTTTTGCTTTTTGCATTTTCTTTGACTGTTGTGTCAATGTTTTCTATGGTGTCTTCTACCCCTGAGATTCTCTCTTCTATCTCTTCTATTCTGTTGGTGATACTTGCATCTATGTCTCCTGATCTCTTTCCTAGGTTTTCTAACTCCAAGGTTGTCTCCCTTTGTGATTTCTTTATTGTTTCTACTTCCATTTTTAGATCCTGGAAGGTTTTATTTAATTTCTTCATCTGTTTGGTTCTGTTTTCCTGTAATTCTTTAAGGGATTTTTGTGTTTCTTGTTTAAGGGCCTCTACCTTTAAATCCAAATCTTGCTTTTCCAGTGTTTTGGGGTATCCAGGACTTGCTGTTGTGGGAAAACTGGGTTCTGATGAGGCCATGTTGCTGTGGTTTCTGTTGGTAAGGTTCTTGCACTTGCCTTTTGTCATCTGGTTATCTCAGGTGTTAGTTGGTCTTGCTGTCTCTGGCTGGAAGTTCTCCCTCCTGTGCGTCTGTAGACCTATGTCCGCACTCCTGGGAGACCAGCTCTCTCCTGATGGAACCTGTATACAGAGGTCTTTAGAATAGCCTTAGATCTGGGTGCAGATGGCAACCACAAGGATGCTTTCTCAGCTGCTCCACTGTTCCTGTGCCTTGTGTGCTCCTCGCAGGTACCACTTTGAACAGTTATTGGAGAGAAAGTGGCTATCTCACCTCTGAGCCTGAGAGTGAGAGCACTCCTGGGAGACCAACTCCCTTCTGGTGCAGCCTGTGTACAGCAGGCTGTGGAAAACCCTTTGGTCCAGCATGTTTTCCTTTTAAGAGCTATGGGGCTCTGGCAAGATGGCTCAGCAGTTAAGAGCACTAACTGCTCTTCCAAAGGTCCTGAGTTCAAATCCCAGCAACAACATGGTAGCTCACAACCATCCATAATGAGATCTGACGCCCTCTTCTAGTGTGTCTGAAGACAGCTACAGTGTACTTAAGTATAATAATAAATAAATCTTTAGGCCTGAGCAAGCAGGATTGACCAGAGCAAGCAGAGTCCAAAAAAATCTCAATTCCCAACAACCACATGAAGGCTACAACCATCTGTACAGCTAGAGTGTACTCACATACACAAAATAAATAAATAAATCTTTTTTTTAAAAGGAGCTATGGTTATGGTTTCTCTTCAGAGCCCTAAAACCTTAACTATAACAGGAACTAATTTCCATAGTGACTATATAAGTTCGCCTACCCACAAGCAATGGATATGTGTTTACCTTACTCTACATCCTCATTAGCATGAGTTGTCTCTTGTGGATTTTGATCTTAGCCATACTATTTTGTGTAAGATGGAATCTCACAGTGGTTTTTATTGGCATTTCCCTGATGACAAACATTGTTCAACATTTTTAAAGCATTTCTCAGCATTTTGAGTATTCTCTATTGAGAATTCTGTTTAGATATTTTAATTTAGTCATTTATGTTCTTGAAATGTAGTTTCTTGAGTTACTATATTTTAAATATTAGCTTACTGTCATATGTGGAATTGATTAAAAAAATCTTTTCTCATTCCATAAGCTGGCTTTATTCATATAACTGTTTTTTACATACAGAAACTTCTTGGTTTCATAAAGTCTCTTATAAAACTTTGTTGATCTTATTAATGCCTGCGCTGTTGATGTTAAGATTGTCTTTTTCTGGGGTTGGCGAGATGGCTGAGAGGGAAAGAGCACTGATTGCTCTTTTAGAGGTCATGAGTTCAATCCCCAGCAACCACATGGTGGCTCACAACCACCCATAATGACACCTGACGCCCTCTTCTGTCTGAAGACAGCTACAGTGAATTACACAGGAGCGAGTAGGGCTGGAGCAAGCAGGGCCAGAGAGTAGCCACACACATGATGGCTCACGGCCATATGTACAGCTACAGTGTACTCATACACATAAAATAAATAAAAAAAATCTTTAAAAAAAATTGTCTTTTCTGTCAGAGTTCACAGCTGTTCCCCCATCTCTCTTCCATCAGTTTCCAAGTATCTGGTTTTATGTTGAGGTTTTTGATCCATTTGGAATTCAGTATATATAGGATGATAAATATCTTTATCTACTTGCATTCTTGTACATGCAATCATCCAGTTTGACTGACCTTTTAAGATATATTAAGAATTGTGTTTGAGTCTTCATGCATTGAATCTGTTAAGGTGTTCAATGTTTTTGGTAGGATTATTTTTACTATATTAATTCTACAGATCCAGAGCGTGGGAGATCTTTCCATTTTCTGATATCTTCAATTTACTTTTTCAATGACTTGAAATTTTTTAATCATATAGGTCCTTCACTTGCTTAGTAAGATATAATTTCAAGATCTTTTATAGATATTTTATATATATTTTATGTATATTTGTGGCTATTATAAAGGGTGTTGATAACCTGATATCTTTCTCAGACTGCTTGCCATTTGTATAGATAAAGAAAGAGGAGACAAACTTGTCTTATTCCTAATTTTACTGGAATAGCTTCAAGTTTCTCTCTGTTTAAGTTTTGGGTATAGGTTCACCATAATCTGCCTCTGTTATGTTGAGATCCCCAGAACTTTTGTTATAAAGGGGTGTTATATTTTGTCAAATTTCTTTTCTTAATCTAATGAGATCATGTATTTTTTTTCTTTAAGTTCATTTATATGATATAGTAAATTTAATCAATTTATGTGTGTTAAGCCATCCTTCCTTCTCTTGGATAAAGCCTCTTTGATCCTGGTGGTTTATCTTTTGAACACTTAATTTCTAATTTTGAAACATTATACTACTTTTTTAGACTAAATTTATTTTTTTCTCAATTGTACTGGTAGTTTACTGTTTTCATATTAATTCTGTGAGTCCTTTAAAAGAAAAAAACTAAGGGACTTTAGTTGTTTTCTGCTAAGACTTATTATTTACACTTTTAGATGGAAAGGTAATGAAGGATTTTTGTTACCATCTTAAGACACTGATTTTTATTTTTACTTTATTTTTTTCAATAGGCTGGAAAACATGAAGCTATTGTGAAGAATGTACATGATTTACTAGCGAAATTGGCTTGGGATTTTTCTCCTGAACAACTTGATCATCTTTTTGATTGCTTTAAGGTAAAAGTCCAAATAATGAAGTATTATCATTATTTAATTAGGTATCTTGGCATGCCTTTAAAAATACCAGTAGCTAATAATTAATTATAATTTTCCCTTATACTCAGAACTTAAACTTGCTTTTGTTTATATAATAATTTACATCATACTTGAGCAAAAGTAACCATTTTTACTCTAAATCTTTAATTTATTGCCTTTTGAAAAATTTTATCTTGATGTAGGATTAAATAACCTGTGTAAATATAACAAGGCTTAGAATAGGAGGAGAAAATACCAAGCTAAATATAAAGACATTATGAAAATATTAATTTGTACATAGTCCAAGAGTCTATAATAATGTATCCCATTGGTGTTGATGGAACTATTTTAAATATTGTGACATTCTGTTCTTTTTCTGTGTATTGTTTGGTTGGAGAATTTAGGAGTCAAAGTTAAAACCCTGTGACAGTAATGATTTACTAATATGCTACTTATTAATTGGCTTTAGCATTATATGATTTCCTTAAAAGGATTATTTTGGTCTGACCTTTACTAGTCACTGAAGATGATATAAAATATTTGTTTGATATTTTCCATTAATATGTGAATATTATATTTAATGCCCTAATTGCTGAATTGTAAAAGGATATAGTAAAAGACACCTTCATTTTAGTAGCAAAAATTAATGTATTTGAACCACTTTATACATAGATGAATCTAATGTAGAAAAACCCTGAGGGAAAGAGGAAGTGATAACTGTTTCATATTGGGTAAGAAAGTACTGGCAGTTATTCTTGCAATTGGCTCATTTTCTGAACTGAATTCTGTTCTTTGAAGTGGTGTACTTTGAACAGTACTCCTATTCAGACACACTATATTTTAATTATTTAATTACAAAAACTTGAAACTTTTTTAATCTGGTAGTTTTTCTTTGTCTTTATATACTTATCTTTTTATAGTATTAGAGTCATCCACTGTACCTTACCCTCCTAGTTTATGAATATTTTCAAAATACAGCTATTAATTCTTTTTCTAGTTGTCTCAGTGAGTTTACCTGGCTTTCTTGCAAGATGTTGCACCACTCTCGACATCTCTTTGGCTATTGAAAAATATGCTCAAATTTTCTTGATTTCATTGTTGGCCACATGCATCTAAGAATTTCTTGATTGGCTCTATATTTTTCAATATTTTTAGAATATAGATTTTCACAGTTTTCTTATTATCTTCTAGATTTCATTAAGTTTTTATTTCTCCTGATTACTTTTGGCTGAAAGTTTACCAATCTTAGTTTTTCTAAAAGAACCAACTCTTCCCATCAACTGTTTGTCTTCTTTTTTATAGTAGTCATTAATAACTGCTATGCTTTAAATTTTTACATTTTTCAAGATTTTGACTTTAGTTTTTATTTCTGTAAAACCTTAAGGTTAGTCATGACATTAAGGTCTAATTTTTAAATATAACCTGTCTTTATGCTTTGTGTAAGGATCAAGTGTGCTCGTTTCATTTTCATATTACTCTGTGTATTTTTTTAGCTTAACTGATTTTTTTTCACTGACCTCCTTGACTATTTAAAATTATGCTGTTAAATGGCTACATGTTTCTGCAATTTCTCATCTTGATACAGCCTATGATCATTATTTTAGGGTAATTGTAGAAAAATAGGCTGCTGATTCCTATAACTTTGTTGGTGTTTTCCTGGTTATTATAAATATTATTTGTTGTTCTTTCCCCCTATTCATATTTACAGATCCATAATAAGGAATATCTTCTTTATGGTTTTCTTTTGTAATTGTTCTTCTACTGCAGTTCTGACCTGATGGTCATGAATTGTTACTTCATGCTTTTCTCTGATATTTTTCTCTACCAATAATAAAAGATGGCCTTGTGATACAAAGTATCTTTGGCAGTTATTTATTTCAGAGCTTGTAATATATTACCACATGCCTTTATAATTTTAAGGGTGCTATTGAGCTCTTTTGTTATCCTGATTGTTTTGCCTTTAAGATGCCTTAATACCTTTTTTCTTGCTTATTTTTCAAAATTTTTTTGACCTTTGTGTGAGAGTGTGTGTGTTGTATATGTGTAAGTGAACAAGCATGCCATGGTATACATATTGAGAATTCTTTCTTTAGTTCTGTACCTCATTTTTTAAGTGCGTTGTTTGGTTTTTTTGGAGGTTAACTTCTTAAGTTTTTACATATTTTGGATATTAGCCCTCTATCAAATGTTGAGGTAGTGCAGATATTTCCACAATCTATAGGTTGTCATTTTGTTGTATTGATGGTGTCCTTTGCCTTACTGAAGCTTTTCAGTTTCATGAAGTGCCATTTATCAATTGTTGATCTTAGAGCCTGAGTCATTAGCGTTCTGTTCAGGAAATTTTTCCCCGTACTTATGAGTTGGAGGTTCCTCCCCACTTTCTTTTCTATTAGTTTCAGTGTATCTGGTTTTATGTTGAAGTCTTTGATCCACTTGGACATAGGCTTTGTGCAAGGTGATATTATGGATCAATTTTCATTCTTCTACATGTAGATTGCCAGTTGAACTAGCACCATTTATTGAAGATATTTTCTTTTTCCACTATATGGTCTTGGCTTCTTTGTCAGAGACCAAGTATCCATAGGTGTATGAGTCTATTTCTCAGTCTTCAGTTCTATTCTATTGGTTGACTATCTCTGTACCAATACCATTTGGTCTTTATCACTATTGCTTTGTGGTATAGCTTGAAGTTAGCAATGGTAATTCTCCCAGAATACTTCATTTAATGTTGAGAATTGATTTGGCTATACTGGACTTTTTGTTTTTCCACATGAAATTGAGAATTGCTCCTTCTATGACTGTTGAGAATTTTTGTTGGAATTTTGATGGAGATTGCATTGAATCTGTAAGTTGCTTTTGACAAGATGGCCATTTTTACTATATTTACCCTGCCAATCCATGAGCATAGGAGATCTTTACGTCTTCTGAGATCTTCTTCAATTTCTTTCGTCAGAGACTTAAAGTTCATGTCATACAGATCTTTCATTTGCTTAGTTAGAGTCACACCAAGGAATTTTGTTTTATTTGTGACTATTGTAATGGGTGTTGTTTCCCTAATTTCTTTCTCTGCTTGTTTATCCTTTGTGTAGATGAAGGCCTCTGATTTGCTTGAGTTAATTTTATATCCAGCTACTTTGTTGAAGTTGTTTATCAGGTTTAGGAGTTCTCTGGTGGAATTTTGGGGGTCACTTAAGTACACTATCATATCATCAGCAAATAGTGATATTTTAACTTCTTCCTTTCCAATTTGTATCCCACTGATCTCCTTTTGTTGTCTAATTGCTCTGGCTAGGACTTCAAGTACAATATTGAATAGGTAGGGAGAGAGTGGGTAGCTCTGTCCTGTCAGTAGCCATCATTTTTTTTATTATCTTTCTAATATACCCAGATTTGCCAAGTACATCTCAACATCTTCATCCTGTGATTCAATTCCTTCTTTGGGTGCTGTTTATAATTCTGATGGCCTTTTTATTTCTGTCCCCCAAATAGGGTATGTTATGTTTTAGTCACCTATTATAATTCTTATTTTTTAAGATTTTATTTTGGGTCTTTCTAAAACAAAAAGAATTGTAAGCTTTAGTATAAATACTGTGCCATTGGCATTAGAAAATAGAATAAGAAATTCTACCTTTGTTGTTTGATAACAGAGCTACTGACTATTGTTTCTGTACATTTGCTTGCCTCTCTTATTCTGAAAAGAACACAAACAAGTTCTGTTTGCTAAAAAAAAAAAAAAAAAAAAAAAAAAAAAAAAAAAAAAAAAAAAAATGGTGTTCTAACTAGAAACCTGCAATTTCAGTTTCTGTACAACTCCAGGAAAAAAATCATTTGGGAGGGAGAAATGAAAAGGCTAATCTTAGATAGTAGACAGGATTCTGATTATGAACAATCCTGTATAAGGTATGGGATATTTGGGATCTGGTCTGGGCTTTTTAAAGCAATAACAAGAGGCTACAGCTACATGCCAATTAAAGAATTTTTTTCCTTCATCTGCTAGTGCTGAGAATTTCTTGTTGGAGAAGTATGAGCCTCCTAACAGTATTACCCTTCTTTTGAGATTTCAAGCCCTTCATCTCTTAGGTAGAAGCAATCAAACAATATAATACTCACTACAACAAACTAAGTTCTTGCTTATGACTACTTAGCAAAAAATGTCATGAAATGTAGAGTACACAAGGATGCTTAAAATTTATTATAGAAGTAGAAATTCCAGTGTATGAACAAAAAGGGCAGGCAATTTAAGAAAAAAAGGAAGTGTAAGAGTTTTTGAAGAGCATATTTTTTTGTTTTGTTTATTTGGTTTGGGTTTTTTTGGGGGGGGTTGGGTTTTTTTGTTTTAGTTTCTTGGTTGGTTGGTTGGTTTTTTTGTTTGGTTGTTTTTTTGGTTTTTTGGGGGGTTTTTTTGTTTTGTTTTGTTTTGTTTTGTTTTGTTTTTTTGAGACATAGCCATAACTCATTCTGTTGACCAGGCTGGCCTCAAACTCATAGAAATATACCTGTCTCTGACATCTCCATGCTGGGTTTAAGGTGCACACCATAACCACCTGGTTGAAGAACATATTTTAAATATTCTTACAAGGCTGAGGAAATGGCTCAGAGAGTGTAAGTGTAAACACCTGAGTTTGTATTTCTGTAACCCATGGGAAGATTAATGCTGTAGTTTGTGTGTAATCCCAATAATCTTCATGGGAGTCAAAGATAGGAGGATCTTCTGAAGCCTATAGTCCAGCTAGTTTGGCAGACACGGTAGCAATTGATAAACAGTGGTAAATATATCTTTTATGTATGTTAAGGGTTGCAGAAGTAAAATAAGCTTGTTAATATGTGTATGAACATAGTTTCAGTGCTTCCCAGTCTTATTAAACACACTAATGTGAAAGAAATGAGGCTAAGGAAATTAGTTTAGGAGGACCCCAAGACCAAGTTCTCGGCACAAACGTAATTTATTTGCTTCAGAGTTACAGGAGGCAAGGACTAAGGGACAAAGACAAAGACTAAGAAGTAAGACTACAGAAAGGGAGGAGAAAGAGGGATATATGTCCCAGAGGGGAACAGGAAAAAGTACTTACTGCTTGTGGATAGAGAGGAGACAAAATTAGGCTTAGGCAAATCCTTGTTTATGAAGGTACAAGAGAAAACCCCATAACTGAACATGTTAATTAGATGAGCCAAAGGAGGCTTTTGGTTGCTGGCCTTTAACACTTTGATAACAGGATCTTGGGAGTCAGTCTTATGAGGGAGAAGTAGTCAAATAAGGGAATGGACCTTGGGGACTACTTAAGGAATGTTATTAATGGTTTTTAGCAAGGGATAGGGAAAACTTAGGCAAGACTTACCAGAGTAATATTTGCATACTAGGGCTCCTTCAATTAGCTTTTTTAGAGCTTCTGCTTTCACTGTCTTGCTGTGAGTGAACTCAATAGGTGGGTACAATAGGTCAGTTCACCATTGACTTCAGACTCAGAGGCTATTAGTCTCACAGTTATTCATATTTAAAACTTTTTTGGTAGAGGTTTGAACTGCTTACCATAAACCTTTTTTATTATCTGAATACCACCTTGGACCACCTGAATTTGGTTTGTCTGCATCTGTCCATAACTGACTACTGACTGTTAACATGAAGGTCTCCCATGAAAACAGTTGTAATAGGCCATTCCCAGTCTCTTGCATTGTGTATGTCATACTATTTACCTAGAAACAAACATGTATTTATCCACACAGAGAAACAAAACAAGACCAAAATAAGGCTATCATGAGTGTCATTTTGTGGGGCCAGTGAGTTTGATTAGGGTTATTCAAAGGAATGTGGGTAAAGAGTTACTTAAAGGAGGAGAAATGACTATCTAAGATGAAATAGACAGGAATAGGCTAATGTATTTGGTCAGTTTTAGAGATTTCCTTGCAGGTACTTTGTTTAGTTCCTGAACTGATTTAACCTCCCCTACTTTAGCATCCTGTGTCTTTAAGAACTTCCCGCCAATGTAAAGTTTTAATTTCTTGTTTCCAAAACAACAATTTGTGATTCGATTTTTTTTCTGTTTGTTTGTATTCAGATCCCCATGATTGTAAACTTTAGATTTGTCAAAAATGTGCTGTTGTCCCAGAGACAGCCAGTCTCTATATTTCTTATATCCTATTTATTTTCTCAACATTAATATTTTATTTAATGTTTACTGTTTAATTATGGTTTTGTTTGTAAGGAGACAAAGAAAAAGAATGAAAGAAGAAATTAAATACTGTTATGAAAACAGCACCATTAAACATGATGGTTTAATGCAAATAAATACATAAATTCAGAATATTTAAAAAATTTTTTAGGCAAGCTGGACAAATGCAAGTAAAAAACAACGTGAAAAACTCCTTGAATTAATACGTCGTCTTGCAGAAGATGATAAAGATGGTGTAATGGCACACAAAGTGTTGAATCTTCTTTGGAATCTAGCTCACAGTGATGATGTGCCTGTAGATATCATGGATCTGGCTCTCAATGCCCACATAAAAATACTTGATTATAGTTGCTCCCAGGTAAGGGAGTGCTTCTTTGTTTATTCTTTCTCTTCTTTTTTAATGAGTTAATTAATTGGAGGATATTTGCAATTATTCTGTCACTTTGTTTTCAAAGAAATTTTGAAATGTTGACTAGATTTTGCCATATAATTGTGTTTTGGCTAAATAAGTTAAAGATTTAATGGGGATGATATATGGTTTTGAAAATGAAAGTTAAAAAGCACTAAGAAGAATTTATTTATGCTTTGCTCATTTGAATCAGGTAAAGAGAAATCAAGATTAGGTCTTCAGAGACCTGAAAGATGATTTATCAGTAAAAGGTGTTTGTCATGTATACCTGATGAGCTCAGTTTAATCCCAGTTTAAATGTAGGAGAAAACAAATTTCATGAAGTTTCCTTCTGACCATTTTGTATTGCTGCTTCTTAAACATGTACATTACACAATAGTTAATTTTTTAAATTAAAAAGTGCAGAGTTGTAAAAAATGTATAACAATTTATTAACTTTACTGAATTTTTCATCAAAAATCCTATAAAATCCCACGTTATTCATTATCATTATACTTTGTACTTAAACTATTCCTTATAAAGTTGTGGAGCAAAATTAGTTTGCAAAGTTCTTGTCATGCAAAAAAAAAAAAACAACATACCTTTGACAATCACTGAGGTTTGTTGTCCAGAAAATCTAGAAGACTGAAATGTGTGTTCAGTGAGACACTGTAGATTAACCATTTGTAACAGGGAAGATATCAAATGCTGATAACCTCTTGTTACACACACATTCACACAACTTTTCCTTACAAATAATCACTCTCTAATCTGCACAGAAACAATATCATTTCAAAGAAACCTAAATTTCTGATTAAAGCAAAGTACTGTACAGTACTAAAAAATTAAACCAAACAGAATATTTTAAAGAGAAAGCATGATTACAGTATTTCTAATTTTCTTAAGGGTTAAAACTTGGCCTGTGCATCTTATTGATCTGTTCCTATTTTGATGGTGTTTTATTTTCAAATTATTGGACTTATTTTCTTGAAAAAACAAATTTTTCTGTGTTCTCTATTTTACTTAATAACAATGTGCTAATAATGCCTATATAATAATGAGATTTTTTTTGTTGCTGCTAAATTTTATGATTTAATAGAATCAGTAAAACACTAAATAGTACATAACAATATAACAATACTACTTATGCATGTTCCCCTGCTTGGGAAATTCTATGCTACGGGTGTATTAGAAACCAAGCTAACATTGAGTTTATTACATTTTATATTCCAAAGCCTTTTGTTCTATTAAATTCTCAGTTATATCATCACATTATTTGCTTAAATGTTTTTTCTATTATGAAATTCTCATAGAAACTTTTCAGGTGGAGTTAATATTGAGTTATATTAAGCTATACTAAATATTAAATTCAATATAATTACCTTGAGTTAAAACAAAACAAATAATTTTGTGTATGGTAGGATCGAGATACACAAAAAATCCAATGGATAGAATGCTTTATAGAAGAATTTCAGACAAATAATAAATGGGTCATCCCTGCATTAAAACAAATTAAAGAGATTTGTAGTTTGTTTGGCGAAGCACCTCAAAATTTAAGGTAAGGTTTTAAATACAAGTTTACTTGCTTTTCTTCATAATTATGTTGAAATTAGCCTCTAATTATTAGCAAACTCTTAAGGAAATGAAAATGCCAAGGTTTAGAGAAAGGGCTCTTTTTGTTGGCTTATGGTGTTTGTTTTGTTTGTTTTTTATACCACTAGCTGTCATGAAACTCACTATAGACCAGCTGACCTCTTGAGCACTGGGGTTAAAGGGTAACACCATCATAACTGGCCTTGATGGGTTATTTTTGTTGTTGTTTTGTTTTGTTTTGTTACTTCTTGTGGGGTTTTTTTTTGTCTGAAACATAGTAAAGATCCTTGATTATTTCAGTTATTTTATATTTTTTTGAACAGATAAGTTGAAGATAATATAATTGAAGAATGAATATAAATCATTCAAAACAATTGGCTGTCTCTTAATTCAGAATTACCACTTGACATTCAGTAGCTATCCTAGAAATTATAATAGTTTATGTTTTCACCCTCTTTCATTTTATTTTACCTATTAAGTTTCTATTCTTTCATTCACCGTTTTTGTTCTTGTTTTTATAGACAGGGTTTCTATGTGCAACAGTTCTAGCTGTCCTGGAACTCATTTTGTAGAACAGGATGGCCTCAAACTCACAGAGATCCAACTGCCTTTGCCTCCAAGTGCTAGGATCAGAGGTGTGTGTCACCAACCCAGCCTTTCTTCAAACTTTTATGGTTAAATTTCAAATGTCAGACTACAAATATACTTTAATTATGAAAAGGTAAAAATCTCTAAAGGATTTGTTCATCAGTTGTTTAAACTAGATTTTTTTTTTTTTTGCTTGCTTTTGAGATAGGATCTTTCTTAGTATGTAGTCTGGTCTGAAACTTTCTATGTAGAGTTACTGACCTGGAGCTCACAAAGATCCTGCTACATTAACCCTCCAAACTCTGACATTAAATGTATGCACCAACATAAGTAAGGTGTAATCTTAAACTGAGTGATTCTTATCTCTGTTCCATACCTCATGTGTTTTCTACCATAACCAATAGCTAGATTTTATAGCAGTGTAAACTTTCAGCTTCATGTTGAATTACTAATGCATGTTAATTCATATTGCATGCCTATTAGAGTAACATTTTTCTTCTTACAATACATTTGGGATGAATTACATGAGAGTAAAAATACTTTAGTGGAAAATGTGTGTTGTCCACAAAACATTTGCAGTTTAATAATGATTTTAGGAAAGCTCAACTGGGTCTAGCTAAATTTCAGAAAGGACCTCCCATCTATAAGTATTTTCTTGAGTGTAAGATAATTAGATGATTGGGAAGATCCTTTCTATCTTTAGCCTGGTATGATTATGACTTAAAACAGAATTATTTTATATGTAGAAATTTCTTTATTTTCCTTTCTAAGATGAAATTTAACCGTGTTTTTCTAGTACTAGAAAATAGTACATAGTTATAGAATTTCATGGAGATAAGCAGTGGAGAAAATAAACAGTATTGGTATCTATTTTGATTATGTATGGCCCAAACTTTTTGTCCTTTATAAAATAGTTTCATACTATTTTCAGGTAAGTGTAGTTGTATATATACTTTCCTAAAGCTGGTCATTTCATTAGTATTTGGAGAATTCTAGAGTTATGGTTATAACTCATTGTACTTGTCAAGCATGCACAAAAACCCTGGGTTCAGACCTCAATACTGAATACAACTAGGCATGGCCAATATATACCAGTACAATCACAGCACTGAGGAAGAAGAAACAGGCATCAGGCTAGACTCTGTCTCAGTCATTGTGAGAAATTGACTGCTTTTGTTATAGTAAGAAAATAAAAATAAAAAGCCAGAATCTTTGCTTCCAATAATATTAAGGAACAAAATCCATTGCAAACACAATATTTCATAATATATCTTTATTCACTAATATTTTGGCTATGTAACACTGCTTTGATACTAGTTAATTGGAAAAGAACTGATACCTTTTATGTAAAAATTAAAACAAATCCTACCCTGAGTGATAGATCATTGTTACTGTTATACTTACTATTAGGAGAATGCCGATCATATTTTTCTCAAAATGTTAAGCATTTTAAAGCTAGAAGTTTATTTACTGTAAATAATGATAATGTTGATTTGTCTAATGACACTCTTAAGTTCTAATTTCAGTCAAACTCATCGAAGTCCCCATGTATTTTATCGTCATGACTTAATCAGCCAACTTCAGCATAATTATGCTTTAATTACTTTGGTAGCAGAAAACCTTGCAACTTACATGAACAACATAAGACTGTATGCTAGAGGTATGTATAGTAAGCTAAAATTAACCATTGAGAATCGGTATTTTGGAATTAATTTTTTTTCACATTTTTAAGCAAACTTTTTTATTGACTATTTTCTTTATTTACATTTCAAGTGTTATCCTCTTTCCCAGTTTTCCCCCCCTCCCAGAAACCCTCTATCCCATCCTCCTACCCCTGCTTCTATAAAGGTGTTCCTCCACACACACACACACACAATCCTACCTCCCACTCTCAGTTTGCCTACACTGAAGCATCTACCCAGCTTTCATAGGACCAAGAACCTCTCCTCCTAGAAGTTAATTTCTTGACTTTTATTTTGATTTAAGAGAATGTTAATCACCCCAAAAATAATTTATTTTTGTTGGTGGAAAAAAATCAAGACTAATTTCATGAATTATAAAATTTGATTAAACTATGAAAAATTGATTTAAATAGCTTCTTCATAAAAGGTTATAAATGCTTAAATTTTGCTTATTAAATAATAATATTAGCATCTGTGTGTAATGTACTTCTAAGCTTTTTATTTATTTTTATGCCTACGAGTGTTTTGTCTTTTTACGTGTCTGGTCCCCCACATATGTGTCTGGTGTACTCTGTGGCAGAAAAGGGTTTCAGATCCACTGAAACTGAAGTTATATATGGTTATGAGCCACCATGTGGGTTCTGGAAATTAAACTCATATCCTTTTCAAAATCAATATGTATTCCAAACTGATGAGCCATCTCTAGAAACTCATTATTCTAATACAATTAAACTATCTTTACTAATAACAATTAATAGAACATAAAAATATAAATAGCATGATATTGTATTGACTATGTGATGACAAGAAAGAACTCAGTGCAAATGTAGGTTATTTTCATTCTTGTCATATTTAATCTAAAGTTGCAGAACTGTGTAAAGTGAAGGGCTGCAGTATTAAGTTTTAAATGCATATGTCACCCTAAATTTTACACAACTAAATTCTAGTTTTCAATGTCTTTCAGTTATATTGTTGTGGTGTTCTTGTTCTTGTTCTTTGTTCTTTATATATTTTAAAGTTAGCCCACTATCGGATATTTAATTGATAGTTCTTTTACCATTCTATAGCTAGCCTCTTTATCTGAATGTTGGTGCCCTTTTCCATACAGAAACTTTTTAAAGTGTGTCCTTCTGATACTCTGAATTCCTTAGTAATTGTTATGATGTCCCATTTTTTAATCTATTTTTATTAATTTGGATCTTTTCTGTGTTTTAATTTGGCTCAGAGTTTATTGCTCTTAATTATTTTCTCAAAGAACTTTTTTAAACTATTTTTAATATTTATCTTTAATCTTTTTTTACATTCCAATTGTTATCTCCTCCTCATCTGCTCTCCAACAGTTCCCCATCCCATTCCTCTTCCCCATTTCCAAGAGGATGTCCCCAACCCACCTACCCTACCATACTCCATACCACCAGACTTCCCCACTCTATGGGTCCTCGAGTCTCTCACTGAGGCCAGACCAAACAGTGCTCTGCTGTGTTGTATTGGGGGCCTCAGACCAGCTAGTGAATACTGCCTGGATGGTGGCTTAGTGTCTGAGGAAACTTTGGGGTCCATGTTAGTTCAGACTGCTGGTCTTACTTTTAGGTTGCCTTCCTCCTCAGCTTCTTCCAGCCTTTCACTAATTAAAACACAGAGGTTCCTGACTTCAGTCCAATGATTGGGTGTAAATATCTGTGTGTGTCTCTGTCAGCTGCTTATTGGGCCTCTCAGAGGACAGCCATGCTAGGCTCCTATCTGTAAGCACATTAGTAATAGTGTCATTACTTGCATTAGTAATAGTGTCAGTAATTGGAGCCACCCCTTGAGATGGATCCCAATTTGGGCCTGTCACTGGACCTTTCTTCCAGTCTCTTCATTTTTGTCCATTATTTTAGACATGAACAGTTGTGGGTCAGAGTTTGACTGTGGGATGACAACTCCATCTTTCCACTTGATGCCCTGTCTTTCTACTGGAGGTAGACTCTACAAATTCCCTCTCCCCACTGTTGAGCATTTCATCTAAGGTCCCCTCCCTTTGAGTCCTGAGGGAATTGAACTTAGTCAGGACTTCTGGAAGAGCAACCAGTGCTCTTAACACCTGATCCATCTCTCCAATCCATAACTGATTTTTTTGTATTGTTTTTGTTTGTTATTTTATTGATTTCAGCCCTAGATGTATTTTTCTCTTTGCCAACTATGCTTTTGGGGTGTTATTTCTTTTTATTATAGAGCATTTAGCTGTGTCTCTTAAGTTGTAATAAATGAAATCTCTCCCAATGTTTTTATATAGACACCGTCTTAATTAGTGCTATTGCTGTGATAAAACACCATGACTAAAAGCAAGTTTAGGAGAAAGGGTTGATTTGGCATACACAGCACTGTTCATCATTGAAGTAAGTCATGATAGCATCTCCAACAGTGCAAGAACCTGAAATCAGAGACAGATACAAAGGCAATGGAAGGGTGCTTCTTTATTAGCTTGCTTCCCATGGTTTGCTTTAGCCTGCTTTCTTATAGCATCTAGAACCATCAGCCCAGGGATGGTACCACCCCCAGTAAGATGGGCTTTCCTCATCAGTCACTAGTAAAGAAAATGCCTACAGGTCTGCCTACAGTCAGATGTTATGGAGGTACTTTTCAGCCGAGGTTTCCTCAATCAATTCATCTGGAATGACTCTAACTTGTGTCAAGTGCTTAACACAGGCACTTAATGCTCTCAACTTTCATCTTTGAACTGCTTATAAATTCTTCCCATGGATTTGAGTGTGTTTTTTGTTTTATTTAATTCTAAAAGGGTTTTAATTTCCTTCTTGATTTTTAGCCTATTTTTTATTCTCTATTGAGTCAATTTCCATTAGTTTGTATACTTTCATTGATGTTGGTGTTGATTTGCATCTCAAGTCATGGTGGTCAGATAGCATGCAGGGTGTTATTTCAGTTTTCTTGTGTCTGTGGCTTTCTGTCTATATATGTGGTCAATTTGGGGAAACTTTTGGGAAGTATTGAGAAAAAAGTGTACATTTTTATGTGTATTTGGGTGAGATGTTCTTTAAATATCTGCTAAATTCATATGACATTTTATCATAGTTATTGTTCAATTATTATATAATAGTATACTAAATAGTATATAATTATATGTATTTATTTTGTATTATATATGTGAGGTATATATCCTATATAAGTTTAGTACATTCAATTATGTAATTACATGTGTTATATATGTATAGTTTGTATATGTATAACATATAACTTTAATATGTAATAAATTTATTATTGCCAGTATTATTTAATGCCAGGATATCTCTGGTTTTTTTGTATGAGTTTTGTTTATTGCTCAGATTGGAATATTGAAATCATCCACTCTGAATCTTGAAAGTTATTGTAAGCATTATCATTATGATTTTTACATTTATAGGATAATAATACATACCTAAATTGTAAATAAAGTAATACTTGTTAAAAACAAAGATAATGTAATATTTTTTATTTCATTAATGTATATTTGTCCCAGGTTTATTGTCCATAATTTAGTTTTAACTTTGTCAAATGTCTTATAGTATGGTATAATAATACTTTATGTTTTCATGTAATTTAAAATTACTGAAGTAAAACAGTCTTTATTTTTATCTTAGTGGGTACTTTCAATTTTTGTAGGAATAATTTTTTTGATTGGGAGAGAAAAGATTTCTCCCCAATTTGGATTGTATTTGATTGCATTTTTGAGACAAGCTCTCACTATATGTAGCTTTGACTAGCTTAGAGCTCAACACATAGACCAGGATGGACTTAAAATCACAGAAATCATCCTGCCTCTGTTTCCTCAGTGCTGGGATTAAAGACATGTCACCATGCCCACCTTTTAAATTTTTTTTTCTTTATGCTATTCTTTTCTTTTAACAAACACTAGAGGTATTAGTGTTTATGTGATGTTAATAAAGGAAATCCAAAGCTTTTATTTTATAAAGGATTTCAGTCTGTCCTACTTTGAGTTTTAATACCTATGTTTATAATCATAATAAGATGGATGTCTGTTTAAGATATTTAATCCTTGGTAAATACTCAAAGGCTGGTGACAAATAATTATGATAATTTCATGAGATTTAATATCATTTTCCTCCTCTAATTTTACTCAGCTAGAAAACTAATACCATCATTTTATACTAAAATATTTTCTGTACATTCACAGGTTATAACATAACAAAGTAAAATGTAGTGAGAAGTATTATACTCAAAAGGAAAGGAGAGTTATACAAAATAATTATTTTTATAACATTTAACTAACTAGGAAGATTAAGGTTCATGCCTTTATTCTCAGCACTGTCGAATAATCTCTGGTAGTTCAAAACCAGCCTGGTCTATACATACTGAATTCTCTGCCAACAAGATCTACACTGAAAAACCTTCCCTCACAAAAGAAAAAAAAAAAAAAAAAAATTTCAGTGTAGAGAAAAATGGCAGATAATATATATTTTTTAAATTGGATTTTTTTTTATTTATTTACATTTCAAGTGGTATCCCCTTTCCCGGTTTCCCCTCTGCAAACCCCCTATCTCATCCCCATCCTTCCTTACACTGCTTCTATTAGGGTGTTCCCACATCCACCCACCCACTCTACACAGGGGCATCAAGCCTTCACAGGTCTAAGGGCCTCCCCTTCCATTGATGCCAGATAAGGCCTCTTCAGCTCCTTCAGTCCTTCCCCTAACTCCTCCTCCATTGGAGTTTCTGTACTCAGTCAGATGGATGGCTGTGAGCATCCACCTCTGTATTTGTCAGGCTCTGGCAGAGTCTCTCCAGAGACAGCTGTATCGTGCTCCTGTCAGCAAGCACTTGTTGGCATCCCTAATAGTGTCTGTTGGCATCCCTAATAGTGTCTGGTTTTAGTGGGATGGATCCCCAGTGGGGCTGTCTCTGGATGGCATTACCTTCAGTCCCTGCTCTACTCTTTACCTCTGTATTTCCTTTAGACAGGAGCAATTCTGGGTGACCCCCATCCTTCAACCAGGGGGCATGTCTAACCTCTAGATATGGTCTCACCAGGTTCTCCCTCCCCTTTGTGAGGAATTT
>JADRCD010070810.1:0-24942 GCA_019843815.1 Montemys delectorum | reverse complement strand
TAAGTTGCTTTTGCCAGGCATTTCGTCACAGCAACAAGACAAGTCACCAAGACAACACTGTGGTGAAGTCTGCTACCCCTCCACTTGTCAGTTTTTCTCTTGCCATCTCCCGTGCTAGAATGAGCCTTTTGGGGGAACACACAGAAATCATCTTCTTTGCTAGATTATAAACTTCTTGAGAACAAAGTCCAGTGGAACATTCCAGCTTGATACTTGGGTAATATTTTGTGGAAATTAGGGCCGTACACTGAGCAATACCATCTACCACTGAGCTCCATCCCTGGCCCTCTCTTCACTTTTCACTTTTGGGACAGGGTCTCTCTAAGTTTCCCAGGCTGGAATTGAGCTTGTAATCTATCTGCTTCAGCCCCCTGAGTAGCTGGGATTTAAGGCTTGTGCCATAGGCTCTGTGGTGTTATTGACCTCTGAACTTGTATCCCTCGATACCTCTGCCCTGTCCAGCATTACCTAGCAGAAAAATTGTTGGTCCCAGGCTTAAATTCTAACTCTGCACACTCCTTTTATGGTACAGAAGTTAGTCTGTAAGACGTTTTCTCACCTGTAAAATGGGGCTAATGCTGTTTTCAGGGTTATTGAAAAAAATAATAACTATCATTTGATTTGAACATGAAAAAAAGAAAAGATTATGCTGGACAGTGGTGGCACATTCCTTTAATTCCCAACACTCAAGAAGCAGAGGCAGTCAGATCTCTGTATGTTGGAAGTCAGCCTGGTCTACAAAGCAAGGACAGCCCAGGATGAAGAAACCTTGTCTTTAAAAAAACAAAAACAAAAACAAAACACACCCCCCCCCCAAAACACCCAGAAAACAAAAACCAGACAAAGCAGACCTCTTCCCCTGGCCACTTCTCAGCCACCCAGCTGGGCTGGCTCCTAGGGTGCACCACTGGGGTCAGAAGGCATCCGTGACGTTTACCTTGGAGCCTCACTTGCTTTGAGTCCCAAGGCAAGTTAATTCACCTGTTTGAATCTCCATTGCTTCCTCTGAAGGAGGAGTGAAAATAATTAACTAATCAAAACCTTCCTTCAAGTACTGCAGGGGGCGGAGTGTTCGTGTGCAGATAGTGTTTTTATTTTAGGAATTTACATCTCACCGGCGGGTAAAGACATCTGGAAGACGGGAATGGTGGCTTCTGCTACAACCAGGATGCTGTTATAAGAGTTCCCCCTAGAAAATACAGCTCCTAGCATGGAGAAAAGGCTTCATGTAGGTTGGCTCTTTTTTATTATAAGCCATAATACCTAGGACTGACTTCCACAGACAGTCTCCACCTCATTATTGACAGCAAGAAGTACAGTTAAATTGTGCTGGATCCAAAAGCCACTGTTTGTGGTAAGGATTCCTGGACTACCTGCAGCTTGGCTTTCCGTCCCAGCGACTAATCACCTGGGTCACCTTGCAGCGTATTTTGTGCTAGCTGAGCCTGGAGGATTCATTAGGAGGTCTGGCTATCAAAGACTAATGCCTTTTAAAAGATGATTTCGGTGGGTGTTTAGTCATCATTGCCTTAAATTAGAAAAACATTCTTCTACTAGAAATGATTGCAGCCCTGCTTGATGGCCCAGAACCAGGATAGCACCTCCATCACTCCTCTGTCCTCTTAAAGTTCCTAGCCCCTGGGAATTTTCCTGGCAGCTGTTGGAGTAGAGGCGGGGACTCCTAGTTCCAGTCCTCTGAAGCGACTTCGTCTCAAGGGAGGGAGGGTTTAAGCTCCACCTCCAGGGCCATCAAATGGTAAATCGATGTCCCCTGCCTTCCCTAAGAGCCTGAAATGGCTTGGAGCTTGAGTTCAGAAGCATGGACTGTATCTTTTCCTTCCCATTTCGTGGATTGATATTTCTCTTGACTGCCCGCTTCGGCTTTACATCACTCATTCTGGAAATAACAGTGTGGCTGGCCTTCCTTTAGCACCTAGGATACTGGGGAGTGGAGGGTGACTCATTCAAATTTACATATTCTGCCTCCAGTGAGTGGAGAGGGGTTTGAGGTAGGCATCCTGGGTAATCGCAGCCCCACCCCTCTGGCTCCATCTTACTTTATTTTTTTTTTCTTTTTGCCTCATCTGTTCTTACTAATTCGCAATTTATTTTATGTTGTGCTTCTTCGTGCATCTTTGTAAACCCTAAATATATCTGGGCAGGTATAAATCAATAGAAGTGCATAGTGGCTAATGGAAGCTCTGGATAGCTTTCTTGTGAAAAACAATTGTCCCTGAATATATAGGCCCGAGTCCTGAGGCTGTGGAGGGCCATAGAGAGGAAGGTGAGAGAACTAAAATACAAAGAGCTACAGGGAATTGTATTTGAATCACCCTGCCCCCCATCTTCCAAACCAAACCAATTTCAACCTCCACCCCACCATGGGGGAAAACATGGATTTTAATAAATCACTTAGAGATGTACCTTATGTGGAGAATTACAAATATTAAACAAAGATTCAATATTGGGAATATTAAACACTGTAATCTGAATGTGATATCACACACTTGGAATCACAGCACTAAGGAGGGGAAGGCAGGAAGGTTGCCATGAGTTCGAGGTTAGCTTTGGCTACACAGAAAGTTCCAAGCCAATTCCACCTACAGCATGAGATTCTGCCTCAAGCAAAGAAACATCCAACACTGTAATTAGCCCCCACCTGGGCCCAACAACTATGAGTTCGCGTCTTGTAACGTCGATGTGACCCTCCTGCGCAATTACAATCTGTGAATAGGAGGGTCTGTGTGTTCACATAGAAGTCACCGGTTAATATCTACTGTCATCCTTATTCACTCTCCACCTTATTAATTTTTAGATGGTGTCTCTTAGGAGCTTATCCATTCAGCTGAAATGGCTGCTCATTGGACCCTAGGGCTCCCTTTGTTTGCATCCTGAGAGTACTGGAGCTGTAGATCTCTGCTGCTCCATCCGGCTTTTACATGGATGCTGGAGATCTTAACTCAGGCCCTCACGCTTGGGAGGCAATGACTGCTTTACTGACTGAGCCATCTCTCCAGCCTGAGTTATGATTTTTAATTTTTTTAGTAATAAGTACTTTATTCCTTTTTCCAATAGGACAATTGTTATGCTGACTTCTAATGTCATCAAAAGTTCTGCTTGGGCCTGGCCATGGTGGCACATGCATTTAATCCCAGAGCTTGGGAGGCAAAGGCAGGTAGATCTCCAAGTTGGAGGCCACTCAAGACTACATAGAGAATTCCTGTCTTGAAAAACAAAACAAAACAAGAAAACGAAAACACTTTCATGTGGTAATATGTTATGAACTCTTGAGGTATGATGTCTTACACATAGTTATATTGGTGCCATCCATCCAGGCTTTGCATGGATCCGCAGTTCATTCCTTTTCACTGCTGAGTAGTATTCTGTTGTATGGATATGACACAGCTTATCTGATCTCCATTCAGTTGACATTTGGGTAGTGTTGCTTTAGAACCATCCTAGGGTGTGCCTTTGGGTGAATATGCTTGGGCTTCCTTTGTTATTCTGCAGCAGCCCCTAGGTGTCACATCATGTTTTAGTATGTATCTCCAAGAGAGGATTTGATCACAAATGTATTTTGTGATAATTCTAAAATTAATTCTAATTTTCATTAGGTTATGATTTTAAAAATTAATAGTAGAAGTTAATGCTAGGTTCAGGTTCCCAGTGATGGTAGGAAGAGATAGGGCTTGAAGATAGAATGCATGCTCAGTGCGTGGGAGCCTCCAGGTTTCCCAATATCAAAACAACAACAAACAACAACAACAACAACAACAATCTCCTGGGCTAGAGAGATGGCTCATCACATAAGAGTGCTTGCTGTTGCCAAGCATTGTGGTACCCACCTTTAATTCCAGCCCTTGGGAGGCAGAGGCAGGGGGAGCACAAAGCTAACATGGTCTACACAGAGAGTTCCAGACCTGCCAGAGCTGCACAGTAAAATCCTCTTTCAAGCAAACAAAGAAACAAAAACTGAAGTGGGCATTTCTGGTTCCTTTGGAAACTCAGTTATGTAGGATGTTTTGCTGAAGCAGACACAGGTGAAAGAATGACTTGCTAAAGCAGACACAGGTGAGAGGGTGTTTTGGTGAAGCAGACACATGAGAGGATACAGGCTGGTTAGAAAGAGTATAAGTATGACCCCACAGACAGTGGGAGGAAGCTCTGGCATTGGTTAGCCTTGCTCTGCCTTGCTGCTCTTTGCTGACAATGCTCTAGCATTGGTTTGCCTTGCATTGTGTTGGTGATCTTTGCTTGTCCTGACTTCATAAGAGTAACTCACCAAAGAACTTCTGAAGTGAAAGTTGTCTGGTTTCTTTGGAAATTCAGGTATCTCAAATGATGTTTTGCGGGGGAACACAAGTGAAAGGATATTTTGCTAAAGCAAACACACGAAAGGACACAGATGTTAATTAAGAAGACCCAACAGATGGTGGACAACACTGGATGGTAGTGGTATGCCTTTCTGTTCCTTAATAGTCATCATTTGTCATGCTTTTATAGAAAGAAATGCACCAAAACACTTCTGGTGGTGTTCTGGTAGCTTCTTGCCACTTCCACAGACTTGGGTCCATTATCAGAGTGATGTCAGCTAAGACAGACTCACATGGAGCTTTGCTAAGACAGACTTACATTGTCGTCCGCACAGGTTTCCCGCCGGCAGGAACACACGGACACACACAGGATCCTTCTGCAGCAATTGTTTATTACATCTTCCAGAGGGCGACCCCCAAGCCCCGAAAAGGCATTGCTTAAATATACCCTGGAGTGGCATGCTCATCTCTGATTGGCTGTTTGCTCAGGAGCGTAATATGCCCCGGGATGGCTCGTGACTTGGCGCGCTCTGGCTCTAGGCACTTGCGCAGCGCAATTTACCTGTCTGCTGGCTATCACCGCTCACCGCGGCTCTCTACATTACATGGTGTTTTGGTGAGGCAAGATCTGTGGGAGGACACATGATGTTTGGAGGGAGTATAAGTAGGACTCGAGAGACAGTGATGGTGGGCTCACATAGCTAGTCTAGCTCTGCAATGCTTCGTTGGTCTTGTGTTTTCATCTTGACTGATCTTTACTTTGTTGAGAGAGGTACAGCAGAGAACTTCTCATGGTGTCCCTGCTGGTCCTGGTCACTTGTGCTGATTTGGTGGAGGCCTTGCTGTTTCTGCTGGGTTGTGCCACCACTGATTTGTGTTTGCTATCCTGACACTACTGCACTGAACCGCTGAGATCCTGACAACACAGACTGAATTTGCTGCAAAGAACTATTTCTAAATAGGTCCATGTCCACCAAATCCTAATAACTTTTCTTTTTCACTATCTCTGGTGGGTGGTGTGGGCTAGACAGGATGGTAAAGCTTTTACGAACCCTTATTAAAAGAAGGGTTTGAAAAGTTGAAACCAACAACCTTCTCATGCTATCCTGGTGGCTTCTTGTGACTTCCACAGACTCCAGTCTAAAGTGTGGAGCCCAAGGATTCTTCTGGATTAAACTGCCACTGCTGATTTGTGCTGGTGTTTTGCTAGTGGACTGGGCTGCTGACAGTAAGGATTGGAATAGCTCCAAAGAACTATTTCTAAACAGGTCCACAACCCCCGTTTTATGTTAACCTTTCTTTTCCACTACCTATGGCAGATGGTGGGCTAGACAGAAGGTTGAAACATTAAAGAACCCTTATTAAAATAGGTTTTTGAAAAATTTAAGCCTACACCATAATTTTCAATGATTCTCTCACACAAGGAGAATGGACCTCTCCTCCCCTAACCCCTCTGTTTGAGAATCACTGGGCTAGAGATATCTAGGTAAAAACACTTCATTCAGTAGCATTTATTCCCCAGACATATTTTTAAGAGATTTATTTATTTATTTATTTATGTATATGTGCACTCTACTTGCATGACAGAAGACAACATCAGACAGAAGAATGCATCAGATCCCACTATAGATGATTGTGAGCTACCATGCAGTTTCTGGGAATTGAACTCAAGATCTCCTGAGGAGCAGCCTCCTGAGCCATCTCTGTAGCCCCAATTTTTGTTTCTAAAATTCTCTTAATTAAGGTATTTTCCTAGACAACTCAGAACTAGAAAGGACAGGGTGTTAAGCACTCATCATCATTACTGAGCTACGATCATCTTCCCAGGTAAGATTGTATCTCAAGACTGCTGAGCTATCATTTACCTTTCCTCTCAAATG
Source organism: Montemys delectorum (assembly GCA_019843815.1). Taxonomy (NCBI): domain Eukaryota; kingdom Metazoa; phylum Chordata; class Mammalia; order Rodentia; family Muridae; genus Montemys; species Montemys delectorum. The sequence continues at coordinate 18,749 of JADRCD010070810.1, read as the reverse complement.
CCATCAAAGGGATGAGATTAATGACATTAAGTAAGGAGTATTGTGCAGGGATATGTGGTTGAGTGTGTATATTTGGAAAGATGAGTTGATGGGTCCCAAGAAGAGGGGAATAAAATATTTATTTTGATTTTAATTGTATCAAAACACATATGTAAAGCTACCATCTTAATTGTGTGTGTGTGTGTGTGTGTGTGTGTGTGTGTGTGTGTGTGTAGGGGGTGATAGGGATGGAACTCAAGTCCTCACACATACTACTACATAGGCATGTGCATGGGGTTTAGAGTGGTATGGGGTCCTCTCTCTCAAAGATAAAGTCCTATAAGAATACCCAAAGCAGAGGCATCAAAGGCTGGAGGAGGGAGGAAGGGCAGGGGAGGTGTTGGTGGATGGAAGTTAAAATTGTTCTCTGGGAGCTGCTTCCTAGCACTTGAATCCTTTCCAAATCCATAAGAATAGTCCTCCAAAGTGAAGGCTTTGACTCAGGACACTTGCACAGGCTGTGGCTAGCAGAAGGGTGGTAGCTCGTAGAGAAGGGAGTTCTCACCCTTGGAAACAACCCTACTTGCCGTGGACTGAATGCTTGGGCACCCCCAAATTCTTATGCCAAAACATTATAGTTTCAATCTGAAATACGCTCCACAAATGCATACTTTGAATACCTAGCCCTCAGCTTGAGACACTGCCTTGGAAGACTGGAGAGCTTTGAGGAGGTGGGGCCTGTTTGGCAACATGAAGTCACTAAGGGTGGTCTTTGAAGGTTATATCTACCTCGGACTCCTAACTGCTTTCTCTTCTTCCTGGCCTATCACCACAGGAGCAGTCTCCCCTGCTTCCTTCCACCAACACAGGAAGAACTACTCTGCTGTGACTCCCTTGCTATGATAGGCTGAAATTTCTCCACAATAGGGAACCAAAGCAAAGCCTTTCTCCCTTAAATTGTTTTTGTCAGGTACCTACTTGCTCACAGAGACACGAACATAACACACTCTCTGATGGGATGGTGTTAGGAGGTGGCATCTCTGGGAGATAACTACTAGAAAATGGGGTCAGGAGGGTAGGGCATGCATTCACTAACTTTCTAAGTGCTGTGGCTAAATTCTTACAGAAGAGAAGGCTTCCTTTTGATTTGTGGATTCAAGACATAGAGTCAACCGTGGTGGAGAAGGCATGGTAGTTGGTATGGCTTCGTCCTGAGCACAGTGGGAACATGAGACAGTGACTCCTAACATCCTGGGGATTCAGGAAACAGAAGGAGCCGAGTAGGAGCCAGAAGTGGCTATCACTCCCAGAGAGCCACTTTTGCTAGCTAGGTCACAGTTCCAGAGAGTGGACAACCACCCCAACCTGGTTATTCCTTCAGGACCAAGTATTCAAACTCATGAGCCTATGGAAGACAGTTATATTCAGGGATGAGGTTCCTTGTAATAAGCCCAAGAATGTAACTTTAATTTTTTTCAAAACCTATTTTTAATGGTGGTTCTTAAACATTTTAACCTTCCTTCTAGCCTACCACCCACCAGAGGCAGTGGAAAAGAAAGGATATGGGGGAAGTGGACCTGTCTAGAAATGGTTCTTTAGAGTGACTCCTATCTGTATTGTCAGGAAATCAGCAGTGGCAGCTTGATCCCCTCACAAACACTTCACAGATACAACGGCAGTCTACTTCCATAGAGTCTGGTTAGCAGCAGCAGTGGCACTACCTAGCAGAGACAGCCAGGTCTCGGCCTCGGCACAAGTCAGCAAGAGGGACCTGAAAAGGAACACCGGGAGATGTTCTCAGCTGTGCCTCTCTCAAAGAAGCAAAGATCAGTACAGATGAGAGACCAACAAGCATTGCACAGCTAGCTGTACCAGTAAGCCTAGCTCAGCCTCCTTCACTGTCTATCGAGTTCTATTTATACGCCTTCCAAACATCACGTGTCCTTCACAGGTCTTGCCTCAGCATGTGTCTTACTTCAGCACAAGTGTCTGTCCCAGCTGACATCACTCTGCCAATCAACCACATCTGTGGAAGTGGCATGAAACTGCAGCACACCACCAGGAGTTTTTTGGTGTATTTCTCTCTATGGAGTCCCGACAAATGCAGCTCAACTATGCAATGTAAGGTGGACCAGTACATACATGTCGTTAGCAAAGAATCCTTCTCCATGTGTCCTTTCACGTGCTTGCTTTAGCAGAACATCCTCTCTCCTGTGTCTGCTTTAGTGAAACATTCCTTCACGTGTTTGCCCCAGCAAAACACCATCCAACACAACTGACTCTACAAAGAACCCTTAAGTTTCCACTTCACAAGAACTTGCTCTTCTCTGTCTGCCAGGTGACCCAGAAGTCAGCCCTGCTGGCAACCTGATCTGGAACTTCCAGGCCACAGCACCGAGAAACACACTTCTGTTGTTTAGTAAACTAGCCCCTGTGCATTATTGTACTTTAGCATCCCCAAGGAACTGAGACACTATCCAAACACTCTAAATGAAAACATGGCTGGGTCCAGGCCTCCTCACCAATCCAGCCAGGAGACTATGGATTCCTGTCATTGGAGCTTGCTTTCACTCTCACGAGAACAAGCGTTTTGTTCTGGCACTTAGAAAGTACATGCCAGACTCCACTGGAGATAAGCCTGGACTTCCATCGATCACAGGAACAGAGTAAAGACTTATGAAACACATTTGAAGAAAAGAGAGACGCCAAATTAAACAAACAGAAGAGCTAATCCCTGCAGAACTCTGCTGGGATATAGAAAGATATTTACATGAAATAAAAGTAGTATCTATAAATAGATAGCTGACTGCTGTCAAAAAAAATGTCTCAGTGTTTGGAATGGAAAGTGCAATTGTTCATTGAAGGGACCCAGTGGCCAAGTGACCATGGCTGAAAACTGAATTGATGACAGCATTGAAAGATTCTCTTAGAAAGTTCAAAATGGACAAGGACATTAAAAAGAAAACATATAACAGAAAAATTAAGGGGCCTGGGATGAACCTGCAATTCAACTCTAATAGGAGTTCTCAGAAGCCAAGAATAGACAGCCTGCAGGAGAGGAAATAATCAAAGTAATGATAGAATAAACAATTTCTCTGAGCAGGAGAGAGACTGCAATCTTCAGATTTAAAAAGCAGAGCAAATGCCAAACAAGAATCATAAAAGACCCAGTCCCTAAAGGCATCAAAATTTCTGGACTCCAAGGGTGATGGTAAAAAAAAAAAAAAAATTCAGATCCTCCAGGGAAATAAAAGGTCAGAACTTAGTTGAAAGCCTTGAGCTGGAGAGTGAGAGCAGGGCTTCTTAGATTCCTTCTCACAGTCCTGTCACCTGAGACATTTTTATGCAGCCCAGGTTATCTAGCAATATAAAACAGATATACAAATGAAATGTACCCTGAGATGAGATCATGAATTTATTTTAAAACAATTCTTTGCTATACTTACAATTTTGACATTTTCTAATGGTGAACACAAATGTGAATACTAATGAGATAGCTGTGCTACTTGATTTTTACATAAGGAGTTAAATACTGGGTGCACTGTATAAAGATTTTTGATGGTGATGATGATACTATGTGTGTGCATTTGTGTTTGCCAGAGTGCACGTGTGTGTGTGTGTGTGTGTGTGTGTGTGTGTGTGTGTGACATGTGTGTCAGCATGTATGTCACAACACATGTCAGGGGTTCAGAGAACATCTTTGTCTACCTTTACGTAGGTCACTGGGATTGAACTCAGATCTCTAGGCTTGGTGATCTATATTTCCTTGAAACAGACTCTCAAGTAGTTCAGGCTGGTTTGAACTGGATATAACTGAGATGGCCTTGAAATTCAGGCCCTCTTGCCTCTGCCTCCCAAGTGCTGGGGATTACAGCTGTGTGATATCATACTTCAGTTTTATGCAATACTGGGGTTCAAACCCAGGGGCTTTTGCATGCTAGGTGAATGCTCTACTAATTGAGTCACATCCTTTGTCCCTGGATGAATATTTGGCTCTGCAGTAAAGCATCTTCAACATTTTTCAGATGTAAATGATATTTTTATGCTGTAATAGTCATTGCCAAGGACAATAGTTTGAATAAATACATAGTCTCAAATGGCAGAAGAGATTTTAGGGCTATTTAAAAAATTCTTGCAGATACTGTCCTAATCCCAAGCCAAAATGAGTTTAATATCTATCTGTCTGTCTATCTATGATCTATCTATCTATCTATCTATCTATCTATCTATCTACCTACCTATCTATCTTGCAGTAGTGGGGACTGAATCCGGGTTTTGCACATGCCAGGGAAGTTTGTTAACACTGAGCTATATCCCAAATTCCCCAACAAATAAATGACTTTTTTTTTTAAACATATGACTTTTTATGTTTTTATTATTGTTTTAAAGATTTATTTATTTGATGTATATGAGTACAGCATCGCTGTCTTCAGACATCTCAGAAGAGGGCATTGGATCCCTTTATGGATGGCTGGGAATTGAACTCAAGACCTCTGGATGAGAAATCAGTGCTCTTAACCAATGACCCATCTCTCCAGCCCCTCCAAACAGCAATATTTAAAGATGAAACATTGTAACATGATATAATCCTAAAATATAAAATTTGATATTTTAACACCTATGAGAAGTATTAAAAGTCTTCCCCTCCCATTACTTTGCTCTTAAGAGCAAAGAGTTTGCATTGACAATAAAAAGATGCTAGAGCTCACAACCTATACCAGTCTCAAAAGTAAGCTGAGGTGTTTCAGGCAGCACTTGGCACTGCGTGGTGCAAGGGTATCCACAGGACAAAGCAGCACCATTGCATTGTGTGATGGCATTTCATGGTTTGAGGGCATCTGTTGTGCTTCGAATTCAGACCCAAGGCTACAGCTAAGAACTTTGCAATAAGACTGGCAAGCACAACCAGAAACTCCTTGGATTCTGATTTGAATTAATTTGGGGGTGTGCCCTCAGAAACATTTTATGGTTGCCATTTTTGCTTACCATCCTTCAGGTTAAGGTATGTGATCCCATGTGTGGTTGTGAGTCACAGTTTGAGAAGCCATAAACTGGAAGACAATAACACAATGTCTTCAAACTTCTGAGAGCTCATTTTTTCATTGAATTTTCTGAGTCTTCTCTCAGTCAAGGTCTAATTGGAAAATGAGAAACTAGCAACTATATCTTGTTGAAGCTACAAGCTAGAAGCTACTCTTCTTGCCCAACTATCTTTTCTTCGTGCCTCCTTTTATCAGAACAATACAGGAAGGCTTCCTAGGCTAGCTCAGATATCATGACGTTTAAAATGGTATGTGTCGTATTGAGAAAAAGCAAGCAAACATGGGCACAATAGTCAGTAAGTATTAAGTTGTGGCACTGGTAGAGTGGTTGCCTATCTGGGGTAGTGTGGAACCTGGGTTCCATCCCAAGTACCACAAGCTGCTAGTTAGTCCTCCTACCACAACGTATTATGCTGTGAGGATAAATTCAACATGTTTTTGGACATTTAAGGGCTTAGAAAGTCTAATGTTTTCCTAAGAATTCTCTCTCTCTCTCTCTCTCTCTCTCTCTCTCTCTCTCTCTCTCTCTGTGTGTGTGTGTGTGTGTATGTATGTGTGTGTTTTACGTACATGTTTGTTTAAGTGTATAGGAAGACCAGAAGTCTTCCTTAATTGCTCTCCTCCTCCTCCTCCTCCTCCTCCTTCTCCTCCTCCTCCTATTATTATTATTATTATTATTATTATTATTATTATTATTATTTGAGAGAGTCACTCTGACCCTGGAGCTCATTGATTTGCTTAGGCCGGCTGGCCAGTGAGTTTCAGGGATATGCTTAATTTTATTGTCCCCTCTCCCAAGTATGGGAGTGACAGCTGTGCACTTCTTTGCTTAGATTTTTAGAAAGGTATTCTTTTTTATTATTTTAAGTTATCTGTATCTGTGTATATATGTGGCTGCAGGCATTCATATTTCCTTGGAGTTGGAATTACAGTTGTTGTGAACCACCCAATCTGAGTGTTGGGAACTGAACTCAGATTTTCTGCAAGAGCACTAACCACAGGGACATCTCTCTTGCCACTTCCTGACTGCCTTTTATGTAGATGCAGGGGATCTCAGCTCAGGTCCTTATGTATTATACTGGCAGAGTTGTATTCCCAGCTCTCTTCCCCCAAGAATTCTTCAAGGTGTTATTCATCAAAGCAAAGAGGGAACAAATTGAAGAAAAGAGAACTGTCAGATTCTGGAAAGACAGAGACAGATGCCTGGTGTTTGTAACATTTCAGGTGAGGGAAGTACTGTCCCTAACCCCACAAGGGACAGAACAGCTCAATCCAGCTATCCAGTGTTGTCTTGTGGAGAAGGTTCCAGGGCATGTGTCTTTGCTTTCTGTGGGTATAACTGAGTACCACAGACTAGGTAAGGTAATTTTTAAAGAAGAGAAATATATTTCTCATTGTTCCAGTCACTAGGGCAGCATCTGGTGGGAGCCTGTTTGCTAGTGGGGACTCTGTACTATCCTAAGGTGGTGCAGAACACCACAGGGCAAGAGCAAGTGTGCTAACTCAGATGTCCTTCCTTCTTTTTTATAAAGCCATCAATTACATAGAGGTATTCCCATACTCAACATCACATCTAATCACAATAATTAGACTGGTGAGGTGTCTCAGCGAGTAACAGCTTCTGCCACCAAGACTGATGACCTGAGTTCAATCCCTGGAACCCACATGGTAAAAGGACCAAACAGAGTCCTGCAAGTTGTCCTGTGACCTCCACATGCATGTGCACACACCAAATAAATAACTTTTTAAAATGTCTAATTCCAGTGACTTCTGTAATGTCTCTATCTCCGAATACTGTTAGCCCATGTGACTTTCTGGATTTCTTGAAATGCAGGAAACACATTCTCACCATAGCACCAGAAAAAGGAATACAGGTCCATAAATTCTTAGGAGGGTCCTATGCAGTAAATGCAGTTTTATTAGAGGATGAGACGAGACAAGGGTACAGTGCTGTTTTTGGAAAAATATTTGCTCTTGACCCCAGCATCTTTCCACATGACCATTTTGCAAAGTAGGATGAATTTGTAGTGTTTGAGGGACCTCCTCTCTACTGTAGAGACTGCACATAGACCATCTGTGCCCTTGTTCTGGCATCTGGCTTTGTGGTACGCCTTTTCTAGAAATCATCCTGGTCCTGTTCTGTTTTCTCGCCCATCAAAAGCTGCTCAGTGCTCGCTGGATCTGCCAACTTTGCTAGTTAATTTGCCCTTTCACGAGGAGAATAGATTACCAAAGGGATGAAGCACCAACTTTAGACTTTCAGGCTATTTCTGACCAGTGGCAGAGAGGGAGGACTATTTAAGCATTTTTCAAGTCAGTCCAGAGAGGCTACAAGGTTTATGCACAAGCATTTCTAAGGAGGAGAATCATGCAAAGACACAAAGAAAAACATGACAAGAGCTAGCCAGGAAGGGAGGGAATAGTGAAGCCCTTTGGGTACTACATGACATATAATACCTTAAAAGGATTCTTTAAAACTTTTGTGAGAATATTTGACAAATAGCCTGTTTTTTTTTTCCTTTTCTTCTTGAGACAGGGTCACTATGTTGCCCTATGAATGGCCAGGAACTACATAGACTAGGTTGGTCTTGAACTCACAGAGATCTATCTGCCTCTGCTTCTTGAGGGCTAGAATTAAATATATGGGCTATTATGACCAGTGATAGATAGCTATAAAAGCCCAGGTGATATATTCATATGGAATCCTGCCAAATGTATTAGCTCCTGGTCATAGTGACCTATGCCTTCTGTTATCTCACTCCTTACTTACGGCATTGGACAGCCCTGACAAAATACTAGTCATTGTGACTAAAATGACGCATGTATTGCCCCAAGTTCCTGGAGGCTGGAAGTCTGAGATCAAGATGTGGCAGGGTTGGTTTATCCTGAGGACCCTCTCCTTGGCTTGCATACAGTCATCGTCACCCTGACTTCTCCCATAGCCTGTGTGCCTGGATTTTAACCTTCTCTTTTAAGGGCATCTGCCATTTTGGGTTAGGGCCCAGCCTAAGGGCTTCATGTAACCTACTCATCTGTGGAGGAGCCCTGTTCACAAGCCCAGTCACATTCTGAAGCCATGAGGGTTTAGGCTTCCCCATTTCAGTTCTGGGAGGGCATAGTTCAGCTTACCACAGGAACAGAACTCCAACTTCATACACTACAGCAGTATGCCCAGCTAAAAGCTTAGACTTCACAGCCTCCCTTGCAGCTAGGGTTGGTCATGTGACACACCCTGGACAACAAGATGTTGCAGGAGTTTTTGGGTGGAACTTCTTGGAATATTGGAATGTGAGTGGGCACCTGTACCCTTTGTTTACAATCTGTCTGAAATTCTGATGGGGGTTGCTGAGTTCTGTTGGCCTTTGTAAGAGTCCGGGAGTCCCATCTTAAGAATGAAGAAAAATGAGCTGGGTTCTTGGATGGTCTCATGGGGCAGCACCCCTGGATAGCCTGATGTTGCCAGAGAGAACCTCCCCCGACCCCCGAATCTTACTTAAGTTGCCAGGTTTTCAGGTTTATGTTACTGCAGTTGAACATAATATTTAATTGTCAGGGCAATAAGTCCTTTGATTTCTCAGTCCTGGAAACAAGTTCCCTGTAGCTTGACAGGAGGCAGTGTGCTGAACAGGGCCTGGCTGGACTAGGAACCAGCTGGGGAGTGGCTGGCCCTGATGGAAAGGAGGCAGGAAGATGCTGTGCGCTGATGACTCTAGCTGAGAAATTGGCAGGCTGTGTTAGTCCCTCTGAGGATCTTGAAACAGACGGTGTTTGAAGTGGGGTGGGGATGCCATCCCACGTCTTCTAAGAAGCACCTGAGGATACAGCTCTGGAAGCTGAGGTGTCTGTAAAAGTGACATGCCGAGAATCACTAAATGGCTGTGAAGGCTCCTCAGGTCCTTTATGTTCCCTCTGCGTGGAGCAGAAGGCCCTTCCACTTAGGCAGACAGTGTCCTAGCCTCAAGGGGTCAGTGTGAGTGGCGTTTGTCTGGTGGGGTGTTTCCAGTGGGGAGGGAGGCTGTCGCAGCACAGAGCATGTGGGCCAGCCTTTCAGCAGCATCGTCTCCCTGGGCACGCACTCAACATACCAAATGAATCTGAAGCTGGGATTCGTACATGACAGCAGAGAGATAAGCAGGGAAGAAAAGGCTTGCAAGGGCGATGATGAATATTCTATTTGTGACATTTTTCCTGTATTCAGTCAAATAGAAGAAAGTGTTCAAATAACGAGCAGTCACTTTGGTGGCTAGTGTGGCAGTTCCTTGGTAATACAGCACTTAACTCACTCCCTTCTCAGAGAGGTAGCCTCTTGTGGGGGGGAGGAGTTGGGGGGCACGGGAGGGAGCATATCAGTGAAAATAGAGCCCTGATTTTAGGAGAGAATCCTAAGTCCAAGGCTGCCTTAGACTGCTACTGGGGTGGTGGTGTTCTTTGGCCACTGGCTGTACCCCTCCTGCCTCCCATGGAGAGAAGGAGAAAGAAAAATGTAAAAGCCAAATAGGCAGGAAAGTTGGGAGTTTTAGAGATTGATACAGGGAGTCTCAGTCTTCAGAGCCTTGTCATGGCAGCCATTTTTGTTCCAGGGCACCACAAAGCCTACTGATAAGAAGAGTCTCTGGTGCTCCTGAGAGTTGTATTTAGGGTTTATCCTAGATAGGCTTCTCCTAAGGGCAAAACCTAGACAAAGATTCCAGTACTAAAAGTGTGTTTGGGCTGGGAGTAGGAAAGGAGTGGAAGATGTATGTGTCAGAATGTGGTAATGGGCAGATAGCACTGTGGGAAGCTGGAGTTCAGGCTGGGAAAGGTCTCAGGCCTGTAGCTACCTAGCACAAGGCCAAGCTGATGAGAGTTGGGTTTTGACAGTGAATACTAAAACTCTGGGCCACACTCCTTTGGGTGGGCTGACAGGTCTGGGACCTATAAATATCATATTCCTCCGCCCCCACCCTGCCCAGGACTGTCATCCCCATTTCTACTATCCCAGCAGAGGCCTGTTATCCCCTTCCTCCCTTCTCTGGCCCAGGCCTGTCATTTTCAAGCCTGTTCCTAAGGCATCTTGGGAAACTACATTTTCCTTGTTCCTTATTCGTTGGCTTCCAATATATGATGTGGCCAGTGGGAGGTACAGATAGACGTCATAGGGCAGGAAGAAGAAAGAAGCCAGTGTAGCTCCTCACTCTTTTCCATGGTAACTAGCATCTCTGCACTAGCTATGTCTCTTCTGTTGTCCCAAACTGGGTCTGGTGGCCTGGCTTCTGGGCTATACATATACTATGGTCCCCTTTTGGTCTCTATCTTGAACTATGGTGGTCCTTTCCTACTTCTGACATTGCCACGAGAAGTACAATACTACTGAAGCACTGAAACTGAGTACAGTTTAGGGACTACCTGTGTCTCTTATGAAAGAGGACAGAAGTGAAGAATTAGATTACAGATGGACGGCAGGTGGAGTCTTTGATTCCCATGCACCACTGGTGGGCTGGCTAGTTTTATGTCAACTTGACACAAGCAAGAGTCATTGGAGAGGAGGGAACTTCAACTTAGAAAATGCCTTCATGGGCTGGAGAGATGGCTCAGTGTGTAAGAGTACTGACTGCTCTTCTGAGGGTCCTGAGTTCAAATCCCAGCAACCACATGGTGGCTCACAACTATCTGTAATGAGATCTGACACCCTCTTCTGGTATGTCTGAAGACAGCTACAGTGTACTTATTTATAATAATAAATAAATCTTTGGGGCAGAACAAGCAGGGACTGAGCAAGCAGGGTCTACCTGAGCGAGTGGGGTGACCGGAATGAGTGGGGTTAACTGGAATGAGCAGAGGTCCTTTTTTTTTTCCTTTTTTCTTTTGTTTTGTTTTGTTTTTTGGTTTTTGAGACAGGGTTTCTCTATATAGCCCTGGCTGTCCTGGAACTCACTCTGTAGACCAGGCTGGCCTCGAACTCAGAAATCCACCTGCCTCTGCCTCCCAAGTGCTGGGATTAAAGGCGTGCGCCACCACATCCAGTTGTGGTGGTGAGCAGAAGTCCTAAAAGTCAATTCCCAACAACCAGATGAAGGCTCACAACTATCTGAATAGCTAGTGTGTGTGTGTGTGTGTGTGTGTGTGTGTGTGTGTGTGTGTGTGCAAAATATAAAATAAATAGATCTTTAAAAAAAACAAAGAAAGAAAATGCCTTCATAAAACTGGGGGCTGCAAGTAAGCACATAGGGCATTTTCGCAATTAGTGATCAATGGGGTTGGGCCCAGCTGATCCTGCATGGTGCCATCCCTGGGCTGATAGTCCTGGCTTTCTATAAGAAAGCAACCTGAGCAACCCAAGGGAAGCGAGCCAGTAAGCAGCACCCCTCCATGACTCCTGCCTCTAGGTCCCTGCCCCATGAAAGTTGCTGCCCTCACTGCTTTTGATAATGAACTGTCTGTCATATGGAACTATGAGTGAGATAAAGCCTTTCAAGCTAGTCTGTAGTGGAGAACCTTTAATCCCAGATCCTCTGCTCTGGAGGCAGAGGCAGATGGATCTCTGAGTTCAAGGCCAGCCCAGTCTAGAGTTCTAGGACATCCAAGGCTATATAGAGAAACACCATGTCAGAAAACAACAAAAAGAAGATGAAAGAATTGGGGCAAGAGGAGAAGGAGGAGAAGGAGGGAGGAGGAGGAGGAGGGAGAAGGAGGAGGAATAACTGGAGCAAGAGCAACAACAAGAAGCAGCAGCAGCAGCAGCAGCAGCAGCAGCAGCACAGCAATAGTAACCCTAACTAGGACAAACACTCTGTTAGTTCATTTGGGATGCTATAATAAGCTAGGGTGGACCCGGTAGCTTATAAATAAAAGAAGAAATACATTGCTCAAGTTCAGGAGTCTGGGAAGACCAAGACTGAAGTCCCAGGAGGTCCTGAATTATGAGAGCCCACTTCCTGCTTCACAGATGGCAGTCTTTCTCATCATGTTCCCATATGGTAGAAGGGACAGGGGAGGTCACTGGGCTCTCTCTCTCTCTCTCTCTCTCTCTCTCTCTGTGTGTGTGGGGGGGGGGGTGGGTGTGTGAGACTTTGAGACAGGGTTTCAATGAATAGCCTGGGCTGGCCTAGAATTCACTATGTAATTTACAATCTGGCTTAAATTAGAAATCCTCCTGTCTTTGCCTCCCAAGTGCTAGAATTATCAATATGAGCCTCTATACTTTTCTATGGCTTATAGTTTAAATTTATTTATTTATTTATTATTGTATGTGATTGTGAGTGAGTGTGTGTGTGTGTGTGTGTGTGTGTGTGTGTGGTGCATGCTACCACATGACTGTAGGGCTCAGAGGACAACTTTGTGGAGTCAGTTCTGTCCTTGTACCTTTATACTGGTTCTGGGAATTGAATTTGGGTCTTCAGGCTTGTAATCTCATTTACCTGCTGAGCTATCTCATCAACCTTGGGTCACATTTTTAAAAACCAGATTTTATTTATGGTACATGAATGACTCTTTTTCTTACATATCTGAATGTGTACCATGTACTTGTCTGGTGCCTGGGCAAGTCAGAAGAGGGCAACAGATCTCCTAGACCTGATGAATGGCTGTGCTGAAAACTGAACCTAGATCCTCTGCAAGAGGAAAAAGTGCTCTTAGTCACTGGACCGTCTGTCCCACCACTGGGCCATCTTTTATAGGATTATATTAATCCTACTCACCAGAACCTCGCCTTTATGACCTGATTACAGACATCTCCCCTAAAATCCCTGCCTCCCCATGCCATCACCAGATATGAATTTGGGGGGCACACAAATACTATGCATATAGCAGTGTACACCATTCTCTGGGATCCAGAGTCAACTATGACCCCAGTCTGCAACGAGGATCCAGATCCAAGTAGGCCAGCATTCAGAAGAGGATATCCAGTTGAACTCAACTGGGATGTGCCAATCTAGAGATTTAAAATTTGAGTATAGAGTGAGCCTTTAAGCTATGAGGTATGTGCTTATTATGTAGCAGGAGACAATTGATAATGCCCACTGTTCTGTTTCCTCCATAACAAATACCCCTAGTCTGCTGAAAAGCTGAAGCCTGGGAGAACTCCCCATGCTGCTGAGAGATTAGGGGAAGGAGCATTTTTCTCTAGAGATTACTACACGCCAGGTATTGTGATGCTCTGGGTCTTTTATGGGCAGACTTCATGGAAACCTTGCAAGATACGTGCTCGTCCCACTGTGCCACAGATGAGGAAGAGACAGTTGAACAGAGCATGTTCTCATCCTCTAGATGATCTTAAGTGCCTCTCAGTGTATGCCACTTGGAAGCCCGTTTGTACATTGCTTCAGGGTCTGTGGTTCCACCCATTCTCTGTGGCCACATCCCCAGAACCCAGTTCAGTTCTTATCTTTTGCCCTCTGTGGTAGGAGATACTCACTGAGTCTGGCTCCTTTAAATCTCTTCCTGAGAACAGCCAGGTCTCAGCTGTTTCTCCAGGACCCAGACACTTCTGGGAGACTTTAAGGAAATTAATTTCACCAAGATATGCACAATGTCTCTCTCTTTCAAGAGGTTTCCCACAAGGATCTGATGAAGTCCACTGAATGCTAATGATATCCCACGATGTCTGCATGACATTGAGACTGGAGATTTGATGTTCAGAATTTATTGATAACTAAAAAGGATCATAATTACTGATCAATCACCAGGAGGTTGGCACCAAACTAGGAACCAGGAATGAAAGGCACCCGAGTCATAATCTAAAGGTGTTCCCCCCCCCCAAAACAGTCTCACCTGTAATCCAGATTAGCCTAAAATTTGCAGTGTTCTTGTCTTAAGCCTCAAGAGCACTGGGGTGACAAATGGGAGCTGCCACACTTGGCTGAGGGAACTTTGAATTGCAGTAATCTTAATTTTCTCTTGGTGTGACTAATTAAAATATTCTTGTGAGTTTCAGCTCCCTCTAACTTAAGTGGTGTTTGGTGGCCGACCCATGTCTCTTTGGGAACAGAAAGGAAGAGTCTGATGGATGGATGGCTTTTCTCTCTCTGTTCTCGTGAGTCGCCCTATGAGTCATTGACTTTGGCTGAGTCAGTAACAGTTGGATGCATTTCCAGAAAGCTATGCTATATCTGTAGGAGCAACACAGACCATCCTTGGCTTTCTCCGTTGTCTTTTAGCTAGATGGTTCAGAAAGTTCTATGAGGGTTGGGCTTGTCTTCCAGTTAAGCCTCCCAGCCTACCATCAAGGTGAATAAATCAGCGCTGGGGCTACTACTGCCATGGGAATCTGATCAACATCCCATGGCTACACTGCGAAGCAGTGACATCAACTGTAGCCCACCCAGTGACTGTCTCAGTGTCATGTGGGGATTTGTACTTGGACCACATTCCTTGGCCACATTAATACTGACTGGGTGGATACATACAGACACACACATACATGCTCATCACACCTGCTCCACCTCAGCTAAATCTCAAGCACATTAAACTTTGAGATTTACTCTTAAAAAAAAGTGGCCTGTATGGTGTTTTGAAGGAGAATAGCCACCATAGGCTCACATGTGGTCTCTAGTTGGTGAAACTATTTGGGAATGATCAGAGGTGTGGCCTTGTTGGAGGAGGTATGCCACCAGGGGTGTGCTTTGAGGTTTTGAAAGACTCCGAAGACTCCCAGTGCTCTCTTTCCACCAGGTGGTTATGGATTAAGATGTGAACTCTCCATTGTTCCTTCACTCTGCCATCATGATCTCTAACTCTTTGAAACCATAAACCAAGTGTGATGGTTTCTCACACTTGATGGTGATACGCTCAGCTCAGGGAGTGGCACTCTTAGGAGGTACAACCTTGTTGGAATAGGTATGTCACCATGGGTGTGGGCTTTAAGACCCTCATCCTAGCTGCCTGGAAGCCAGTATTTTGCTAGCAGCCTTCAGATAAAGATGTAGAACTCTCAGCTCTGCCTGCACCATGCCTGCCTGGATGCTGCCATGTTCCCACCTTGATGATAAGGGACTGAACCTCTGAACCTGTAAGCCAGCCCCAATTAAATGTTGTCCTTATAAGAGTCGTCTTGGTCATGGTGTCTGTTCATAGCAGTAAAACCCTAACTAAGGAACCAAGTTAAATCCTTTCCTTTATAAGTTGCTTTGATCATGATTTTATCATATCAATAGAAAAGTAACTAAGACAGCATATGTACGTGCATGTGCTTGTATGTATTTTTGTGTTCATATGCTTGCAGGCTCACATATATAGAGGCCATGTGCACATGTACATGGAGCTTAGAAGCTGATGTCAGGTGTTTTCCTTGATTGCTCACCACTTTTTTAAAAAGGCAAGGTTTCGCCAGGCAGTGGTGGCGCACGCCTTTGATCCCAGCACTTGGGAGGCAGAGGCAAGCAAATTTCTGAGTTCAGCCTGGTCTAGAGTGAGTTCCAGGATAGCCAGGGCTATACAGAGAAACCCTGTCTTGAAAAACAAAAACAAAACAAAAACAAAACAAAACAAAACAAAAAAGCAAGGTTTCTGCCTGTATCTGCAGCTCACCAATTCAGCTAATGTAACTAGCCAAAATAGGGGCTTGGGAGCCCCTATTTTTGCCTCCTAAGCAGAAGAACCTTTTTTATTGAGGCATTTTCTCAGTCTCACGAGCTCTATCAATAATATTTAATAGTCTCTGCTACTTAATATTCTGATTTTTGCAAAAAATACTTCCAAATAAAAAACACAACAATGACAACAACAAGAACAACAAACCTCAAACAAGTCATAAAACGGGTACATGACTCTGGGTATCTGTCGCGTTGGAACAAAGCTTCCCAAAGTGTGGGAATACAGCAGGCCGCAGTGTGTTGTATCCCTTCTTCCTCAGTGGGCCACCAGAATTCTAGCAGCTGGTCTCTGCTTGGAACCTGTCTCTACTATAACTGTCCCCAGAAGGCACTACTGTCACCTGAGGGCTAGATGTCAGACTTGGTTTCATCCTTGGCATATCTGGTGGCTTTGTGCTACCCTAGCAGAGTACAGTAGCCTGAGATCCATTTCAAGAAGTACAGTAGCTAAAGATCCAACTAAAGAAGCTAGCTTCTATGGAATAGTACTGGTTAAAAAGAATCACAGGATAGTGTAGATTCAAGGAGTAGAGAAAAAGACTCTATCCTTCACTGGGGAGAGTGGCAAGGACAGAGATGGCTCTGCAATTTGGAAGACCCAGTGAAAATGAAGACATAGGAGCCAAGGTTAGGAAAATAAAAACTAGTAGAAAGTCTAAAGGCTCTGGCTGAGTTTGCTTTGTGCTGCTATGATGCAGTCACCTGAGGTGGGTCATTTATAACCAAAGGAAATTTGTTTCTTACAATGTTGGAGGCTTAGACCCAAACAAAGATCAAGATAGGAACAGGTTTGGGATCTCGTGAGAGGCATCTCAACTCCAAGATGGTGCCTTTGTTGCCGTGGCCTCTGGAGGGGAGGAGCACTGTGCTCCCATGTGACCTCACATGTAGCAACCGAAGGGGGCAAACGTGGTCCTTCAAATGCTTTTCTAACACGACGTGATCCCATTTCTGAAGTCTGAGCCCATAAAGCTCAGTCACCTGTCTTAGTCACGTCTGTCTCAGTCACTTTTCCAGTCACTATGGTAAAATACTCTCACAAAAGCAACTTAAAGTAGGGAGGATTCATTTGGGCTCACAGTTTATGGGTGGAGAAATCAAGGAGGGAGGCAGGAGCCTGAAGCAGCTGCTTACCTTACATTGTAGTCATTTCGAGAGAAATGAATGCTGGCGCTCAGCTCACTTTCTCCATTTTAGACAGTTCAGGATCTCAGCCCAGGGAATGGTACCACCCAGAGCAGGCAGGTCCCCTCACCTCAATTAACCTACTTAAGATAAGCCTCCACAGAGTCCTGTATCCCAGGTGAATTTAGATCTCATCAAGTTGACAGTTGGGCTTAGCCTTCATACCTCCTAAATTTTTACCTCTTAATACCGTAGCCTTGGAGAGTAACATGAATTTTGGAGGGAGCACAAACATTTGAACCGCAGCAGACATTAAAATATAAAGCTTTCCCCAACTTTCTTCCACGCGCCCTCTTTTGACTTATGGTGTTTATTTGCTAGTTAATGAGTTTCTAAGTAAAGAAAAATTAGAAAATTTAAGTTATTAACATGAATGTACCATTCATCCATATAGTGTGTGCTGTCCGTTTTAAATGCAAATCTAAGAGCATTTAACTAGTTTGCAGTATCGCTGGAATTACACAATTTGTGCTCCATTGCTCGTACATGCATATGTATTTTGTTCTTACCAGAATGCTAGAAAGGCAGCAGAAATCGAACTCAACTGATCTCTTTGACTTCCTCACTGGTTTGCTTCCTACCCACTCTGCTTGTTTAGAAGAAAAGGAGACTGTAAGTCACCTCATCTTTCACCTTCCTTCTCTGTCACCATTTGTGGCAGAAGTGGCTAATGGCTACACAAAGGGAAAAAAATAGGGTGTGAGAATAAGGCTCAGTGATAAGAGTACTTCTCTAGCATGCATAAGACCCCCCCCCCAGCAGCTCCCCCACAGCTCCCCTACCAAAAAAGCATTGTTTATTTATTTGTATGTATGTATGTATGCATGTATGTATTTTTGAGGCAGTATTTCATTTTATCGCTCTGGCTGGCCTGAAATTGCTATGTAGATCAGGCTGGTCTCAAACTCATAGATATTCTGCCTTTGAGACAGAGCTATACAATAAAATACTACCTCAAAAAATACATATATAATTCATATATACATACATATGCACATACATACCTATAAATAAATCTTAGATAAAGCCATGTACCACCAACCTGGCAGCCTTACTTTAAAAAAAAAAATTGAATTACACTTAGTTTTACTTGGTATACTTTGGATGGGGGCTGCACATGGATCCCATTTCCAGTATGTGGCAGTCAGAAGAAAAGTTCGTTCTCTCCATCCTCCATATAGGTCATAGGGATTGAGCTCAGGTCATTAGACTTGGCAGCAGGCACCTTTACTTCACTGAACCATCTTGCTGGCCCAACAGTATCTTTTTTCTTTTCCCCTGCCTAGGTCATGGTCATTGGTTTTTAGTTTGGTTGGTTGGTTTGTTTTTTCACGTGCCTTTCTGCATCTGAAACGGAAAGCATAGCCTTTTCCTCAGGTGTGGATGTAACATGCTCACCTTGTACCCATTTCCAGTCACTCTGAGCTCCCATGCCTTATGAGCTCACCTCAACTCCATACTTGGGGCTACCATGAACACTGCATGCTAACGGAGCCACCAGAAAGGTCAGCATACATATGGTAGGTACATAGCTCCCTTACTCACACATATGCTCTGTTGGCCTAGCAGGCCTCAGTTATGGGACACAGGTTGAGAAGTAAACTTATTACGAATTACAAGATATAGGCAGCACAGCATTAAACCATCCATGAGGCCACTGTGGCCGGAGGCTCTCGCTGACTGCTCAGTTTTCATGCTCATGAAGCCAGCCCTGGGTATCTGTACATGCAATGCAGGGTTATGCTAACACCTGAGCGTCTGGGGCAGGGGTGCAAAATAAAAGAAATACAAAACCTTGGTGGGGAACATTTTCCAACATGGCTGACCCCAAACACCAACAACCTGCAGTTGCTAAATGCAGCAAAGGTAGAAGGAAATGCAGAGAATTTGTCCTGGTGAGCTGATACGAATTGGCCTTAGAATACAATGGGGCTGGGGCCGTGGGGCTCTAGTACAAAGGGGAAAGAATTGATGG